>UELV01176733.1:41698-59856 GCA_900490015.1 Megastigmus stigmatizans | reverse complement strand
GTGCGTGTGTGCACTCGAGCTTTTTGTATAATAGAGGTGAAACAGCTGCGATCCTCGAGGGTATACCGCACAGTCTCCGTGTGTATGTGTAGAACGTATGAGCTGCGGAGGAGGAGCTGAAATTTTATAAGGGATGCGCGGAGACGTCTGTGCCTGCACTCGGTGCTCAGCGAGGCTTTTGTATTCGTTTGCGCATATGCCTCTAAATGTGAACGGGTCGCGTGAGTTAATGAAGAGATCCACGTGTGTGGAGATGGAACACTGCTGGTGAAGCAATAGTTATAGGGATTCCTTTTTAAGCGTTAAACGCAATGGAGACTTTTTCTGGGGAGATTTCTGAATGGAGCGTTTACATTACATGTAAGATGGGTGAATGTGAGTTTTTTTTTTTTTTTTTTTATTATTCTGTACGGCATTCTTCTTTCTTTGGTCGACAAAGCTATTGCAATATAAGTTTAAATATTTTACTTTAGATAGTCTAAGTTATTATATTTATATTTAAATTAGTATTATTATTTACTTGATTAACATCTCTTTTGTATTCATTACTTTTTGTAACTATTTATTTTATGCAATATCAAAGTTTGATCAGAAACTGTTCCCACGTGTTTAAATTGTATTATAATCAGAAATTGGTGCATTTGCTATTTTTAGCATATTTTAAATTTATCACTTAATTATAATTACATTTTTTATTGTCTCGTATGACAGATAAAACGTGGATGAATAAAAATAGTAAGTATAAATATTAGATATGATGCTTTTGGTAATTGTCAATAGAGAAAAGCTTTCAAAATATCTAAATGATAAGAAACCAATATTGTGTGCCAGTACTTTATAATAAACCTTTTTTTACTGTCGTTACAAAAAATAACATCTGAGATGAAATTATTTTCCAATTTATAGCAAACATTTTTCACCTTATTGTTCTTATTAGATCGTAGTAATTAACCACCATAATTAAATAGTAAAGCACTACACATTATAAATGATAATAATAAAATCATTGTTCCATTTTTCTCCCAATAATTTAACTTATTTATCACTCGAAACAATATAGTATTGTATTAGCTAGAAAAATCTGATACTTACTTTTTAATTGATTAATCTCGTTATTCTTTGTTATTGTTTTCACTACAACGCTTACGATAACTATATAGCATTGATAACAAGTACATTTTCAGAAAAAAAGAAAACTGTTCGATGGCATTTAATAATGCTGTAATTGAAATTACATTGTCGAGTATATATGTCTTACAGTTATAAAAGCAACTACTCTGAAAACTTGCCTTCTACGAACTGAGCTTCTATAAGCAGTTATGATTCTATTTCTACCTGCGCCGATCAATGTATCACGTGTCAAGAACTCAGCCCCAGTATACGGCTTTAATCAAACAGTTAATTAGAAGTATATAATCCAAGAACATATTACTTGCATAGTGACAGTAAACTTTTTTTATAGATCATTCATTGTTTATAAAAGACAAACTATAAATGAATAACTTATTCTTTTCATTTATTTATTGTACTGCAGTAGTTATATTATTCTTATTTTATAACTACATTGAGTTGAGGACCATTCACATGGAGTTAAAATAAATTTTAATAAAAAAATTAACGCGTTTAAAAAATTGCATGTAGAATGTATTAAATAAATATTCCTAAACAATAAAATATTTAATTTAGAATAATAATGATGAAGGTATATATAATTTTACATACATTTGGTATCGTCAATTGTTAAATAAGATCGTAAAATTCTTTTTAATTAGTTGTACTCAAACTTTCTGATAATTAATGCAGAAAACTCCCAACAAACTCAAACTTTCAAACAGAGAGAGAGAGAGAGAGAGAGAGAGAGAGAGAGAGTAGTAGCAGAAAAGAACACTCCCAAAAGAGCTCGAACAGAAGAAAAGACTTCGCGGCCGCTGCTGCAGAAAACAAATGCGGCGAGGCGCAAAAAAACTAAAGTCCGAGAAACAGTCGAGAGGGAGAAGGGTCCGAGTGCAGAGCAGTTCACGAAGTAAAAATTAAAATGCATTTTAGCCAGCTGAAAGAGTGCGTCCCGCGAAAAAACTTTCCCCAACAATTACAATATATATACCAATCGCCGGTTCTAGACGAAGAAGAAGAGGAGCGAAACCGAAAGATTCGGCGAAACTTTGCGTCGTTATAACAATGAGTAATCCAACAAGCGGTGCGATGCTAAACACAAAGACTTCGAGTTTTAACAAACCACGCGCGCGAACAAACGATAAATGCAGCAGCGTATATACATATAGTGTGAAAGTGGGTCATATCCGTAAGCACATCTGAATGAGAAAGGGAAAAAAAAGGATAGAAATGACCTGGATTCGCAAGCCTCATTTCGGTATAAGAGAGGACCATAGTGCTTTTATTATTATTACGCGGAAGCGTTTTATGAGATTTTGGGTGTACGAGTGAAATAACTATACTTTTGGCCTCGAGGTATACAGCTGCACTCGGCGGGGAAAATAAGTTTCTTAGCTCTCTTTTATATTGTTTCGTCGGAAGCGGGAATTCGCATGATTGTTTTTTTTTTCCTCTTACTTATGCATATTAAACTTCTGTTTTCGAGGTTTTTCGCAAATTGAGTTTCTTGCGAGAGAATCATCACTGTTATGAATATTGTGATACTTTTTAGAAAGTGCAGTTATTATATAAAGGCAACCGTGTCGTTTATTTTATACGAGTTAATTACTTTTGTAAATATTAATAATCACGTTCAATTGCAAAAAAAAATCAAAATTTCAAAACTGATTATTCTCAAACTTATTGAACCGAGATAATTTCTTTATCTTACTAATACCAATCTGCAAATGTTCGACATATTTGAAGAATTAAATGTAAATATCGGCAATAAATTCTGAATATTATTCTACAAAATGCATTATTTTAAATACCTTACTAAATTGTTATTTTCTTTTGATGGTTCTCAAAATTTAATCGTCAAGCGAAATTAAGCATAATTTCACACAACAGTATCTTACTAAGTTATAAGCTTACATTATTTAAAGCTTTATGCGCAACTAATCGATATATAAATTCAAAAAAATTTGGTTTTTAATTTTCGTGAAAATTCATGTATGAAAAACACCTCCAGAGTACAATTATAAAGTTGCAAAAAATTTTGCACTTTAGGGCGCATTCATAGTTCACAAACTAGCTCTTTACTATGAAGGTGCCCTTAAAATTGTTTGCGAATTATAAGACCATGTAATTGAAACTTTTGAACTTTGATATGCAAAGGATACGGCAAAAGTTAATTATATGTGAACCGCTGGATCGTGTAAACGAAGCATATGATCCAAAAAGCTTAGTTCTCTTTGCGTTTATTTGCGGGCGGCGAACGCAGTTATATCGGATAAACAGACGTTCCGCATTTAACCGAATACTAATTTATTTTAAATTTCTTTTAAATGGAATTACTTTTAAATATAATTAGCAGTTTGTATTTTAAAATTTTTAATTTTTTGTATTACTAATTATGAAAACTAAAACCAATGGTATTCTACACAGCTAAAACCAAATCGTTTTAAAAAAAAACCCCTATATACAATTATCAAATATTCAATAGCTCAATAAATCATAAAGCTGGGCAATATCAAACGGAAAAAGTGAAGCATCTCAATCATCATCGCAGCCGCTGCAAAATGAACTAGCTGCGGCCATTATTCAACCATAGCTCGCGAGGTGCAGTCTTGGCAAAGTTTGGAAATCGCTTTTCATCGCGACAACCAATCACTAGTCGCCCCAACTCTTGAGAGACGCGAGTCGAGAGAGAGAGAGAGGATAGAAGCGCGTGCGTGTGTATGCGGTACGTGTTATACTCGTTAAAAAGGTAATCGATCATCTGTCTTTCGCATCGGAATTTCGGCCCTCTAAACTTCCGCTTAATTAAACAGGCATCCAAATGAAATTTCATCAGAACCGCGCCACGGCGTTAAGCTCGCGCCTATCGGCGAGGCAAACTTGTTTAGACTTTCCCCGCTTGCAAAGCGAAGAGCTGTCACGAGAACTTGGCTATAGCCCTTAAAAGCGGCCAACTATTTTCTATACGATAGTCGACACCCGTTGTTCGAGGCGCGCGTGCGATCATTGATTGCGCCGAGCGGACGCCGGACGCGGCTCCAATTCTGCTTTGATGCTGACGAAAGATGGCGAATGTGACGTGCTTTACTTGATACCTTATATATACGTTTAGAAAATACCAGCTGCTTATTGGTGCGATGCGTGCCGGAATGTAATTTATTCGATCGAGCTCGGAGAATTTTGGAGCCTCGAACGGGAAATTTCGTTGAGTCAAATTACTCGTACGCCAAAGTAATTTTAAAAAGAATTTTTATAAATTACAAAGTTTTGGAAAAATTTGTTAATAAGGCTTTTTAGGTGGGGTTTTAATTGGCCTTGTGCTCTGGATCTTTTATTACTTTTTTGTAATTATAAGACGTAAATGTAAAGCAAATTTGAAAATCAATAAAATGTAATATACTGATGAGAAACCATTCTTACGCTTATTAAACGCTTTAATTAAAGGTTTCTGTATGAATGCACCATTAAAGAACCAGTTTTATTATTTCCAATTGATTCACGGCCCATTTAATAATTATTCTGTATCGATTAGCTGTAGCAGCGGAGCAGAAATTAATCAGCCTTCATTGGCACATTATAAAAAATAATCTAGAATGCATACTGCAATTATTTTTAATGCCACTTATAAAAATTACTTTTGAATAGTAAATCTTATCAAGTCTATAAATCTATAAAACCGTTTTTATACAACATTTAAAGTTATCGACAAACTTAACCCACTCGTTGTAATTCCAGTTTTTGTACTCGAAATTCCCATTCCGCCAAAAATATCTTTCCTAAATAAATAATTTCAACAAGTTGTAAATACCAATGAAATGAATCCTTATCCTAAATAAATTTATCAATCAAGGCGAAAAGAAACCCAAGGGGGCACGAACCTCATACATATTTCTTCTAACCATCGGACATAATATCCATAAATAACTCCAGCAATAGAAATCTAAAAATGCAGAGCCAAAGTTCAATTCGAAACTCGGTTTTATTCCCTCGTATACTCACGCGGCCGAGTATGTATACACAGTGAAAAGCGCAAGCGCGCAGATGCATCATCAGTCAGGGGATCGAAAGGGCAATCCGTTTATTCGGAAAGCAAGAGTTCGTTTCCCGGCTCGTACCAACTCTCCCTTCCTCTCCTCTCTTTTGCTTCGTCTATCCTACGCGAGTGCATGTAACTTCTGCTCAGACCAAATGTACATACACAGACACATTCTCCGGGGCAAGTGACGGAATCTCATTTTCGTTCGTTAGCGCGGCTTCGTATATTATATATACGTCCGCGGAGTTGCGAATTCAGTCGCTTTCGAATTTCCCTGGCTGCGGCTCTTATCTTCGAGTTTTCTCAAGCTCTCGCTTCGATCGTTCGACTATAACGTCGTGCTTAGAACTGCACAGCTATTTTACTACTATCTGTTCAGTTTTGTCTGTGTCATTTTATTTTCGTCCGATATAGTAGCGTAAATAATGTATCGTAATTGGAATACGAATTATAAAGTCTAGAATGGTTAGTTTATTCATAGGGTGATATTTATTTATACAGATAATTAAAGAAATAAGGAAGTGATCTCAGTGAGCAAATAATGAAGTTTGAGGAAATTAAGTGCTAATGAATTAGCGACGATTATTTCTTTCTGCTTAGCAATTGTAATTTTGATAATAATTTAAGATAAGATATTGATATTTAAATTTGAAATAATTATAAAGCTATAGCCGTATCGGTAAAATAATTCTAAATTATCTATCGCGCAATTGATATAGATAAGCGTATTTTTAAAATAACTTGAAGAATCCGATCATTTGAGCAATATTCTATAGAGTATTAAGAATGGTTATTAATAAGTATTCTAAATGATGTAAATTTTGTTTAAAATAAGTTTCTTGACATTACAATGCAAGATATTTTCTGAAACATTCCAACTCTAGGAAACCACAATGTAATTATCAAAAATACAAATCTAAAATTGTATTATTTTTTATCGAAGAAAAATTATAAAAGCACGAAACTAGAAAAATAGTTTTCTTCGTTCAAAGTAAATCATTTTACGCAATTATTGAAAAAAGGAGGACCAGGATTTCGATGACTCCTTAAATTAACACCCGAAAAGTGCATATAAATAATCCACGACTTGGCAAATCCGTATCCTTTGTTTCAGCACTCGATAAAAAGTATTCAGTGTAAAATTTACGAGGAGCTCACGTCATGCTTGAAGCAGTCATGGAAGGAGCATTGTCGACTCGAACCGTCGCTGGAGCAAAAGACACTCGAAATTGTAAAATACTGGATTAGTCTAGAGAATCGATTGGCTCTCGGAAAAATTCCATCGAGTGGTTTTCTAGTGCGCGCCTGTTATCCCCGCACGTTATATCGCGAGGCGCTACGATGTCGTACACTTATTCGGCTGGTCCTATAACCGATAACGTTTATTCTCTCTAGAAACACCTCGCAAGCACTACTGGCTCTCTCTCTCTCTCTCTTTCTCTCTCTGCTATCGACTTTCCTCTTTTCTGCGCCTGGGCTATGAATCTTGCAATATTCCACGCCCTTTCCTCTATATTTTTTACCCTTTCGGTCGTCCCTTTGCCATAGTTATTTTCTTATGTCTATTGTTTGCATTCTTAATAAATGCTCACACCCAATTTCATTAATGTAATGAGTTGATCCAGTCTTTGTACAGGTTTTAAGCGAAACACAAGAAGTAGGTACTTGTATTTAATTTCGCAGTTTTCAATCGTAAGATATAAATCAAATGACCAAACAATGCTATTGAGTTGCCTTGTTCGTACGTGCACTTTTTAGATTCTCAAAACTCTATGTGCCTGTAATTTCACATTGGTTAGTAGAATTATTTTTTACATTTCCTTATTATTTTTCATTACAATATCATAGTAGGAATTGAATTTTCAGAATTAACAAAGTTTATACAGTCACTCAAGCGGAATATTTTGCTTTTGGCAATTTTGAAAATTTAAATTTCGAAGACCTTTTTTCTCGAACCTTATATTACTCAATCTTTAAAGCTTGCTTTAGCGTATTTTCGTTCGTTTTCCATAACTTGTGATTGCGTAATAAAATCGAAATATAATAAAAATGAATGAATTTTTTATGTAAATAATTACTTATTTCCTTATAAAATGCTACTATAATCTAATTGAAAAATAATAAAAAATATTTAATTTAAATCTAACTCTGGAAATAAACAATTAAAATGTAACAATGTACCTCCTTTACCATTTAATAATTCGGTATTGCCTCGGAACTTTGAGGAATTTTTTAATAGAAACTCACAAATTCTAGTGCCTTTAAAAAAGGAAGAAATATTTATCGAGGCAACTGTATCAGTGCGAAACCCAATAATAAAGTCCCAGGGCATTGCTTACATACCGCGGTATATTCCGATAAATGAAATTCCTCAGGTGTTGACTTCATAAGAGCTCTCCGCGCCATTCAAGCGCTTCTAATTAAGCGTGGCTTTTTCCAACGATATAAAAAGCCCTACAGAAATATTATTCTAAGAAAGGCTTGGTTAATTCACGCGACACAGAATGAATTCGGCCTCGCGCGCGCGGCCGAGCCCGACGAAATAAACCAAATGAAGTGCAGCTTACGAGGAATTAGTGAAAAAGCTCGTGCGCTAGATGAGCTTATCGGCTCAAGGATTATTCAAATGTAACCAACGGAAGAAGCTGCTAATACACGCCTAGAACAAAACTTTTCAGTCGGACTGTTTTTTTTTGGCTCCGCTGCTGATGCTGCTGCGTTATTATTATCGGCTTTGTCCTTTGTTTATTCGAGCCATTTGGAATCCCATTTTTAAATTTGCACCGATTTTTATCTGTGCATATTATCTTATACCTTGCCACGCGGACCATTAAACAATTTAACGCGTTTTCACATGAAAAGCTCTGTATAAAATTTCTTTTAAACCCAAATTTCAGGAATAAAAGTCTTGAAGCTCAAATAAATATAATATTGAATTAAAATTATGTGCATATCCAAACAAAACAAATTATTAAGTACAACATCACTGCATTATTCGCTTAAAGTTAAAGCAAATAGCGATATTCCAGTCCCGAGGAGCAAGCCAAACAGCTTCACTTGTCCATTGTTTCTTCCTGAAGTCTGTCTTAATTTCAGCTCAACTTGGCGATCAACAAGACTCTCCGAAAAGCGTAGATATAGAGAGATGCGGGCGGTTGTAACTCGACGCACAACACTTTACGTTATAATTATCGCCGTGAATGAATACTCTATCTCCCGACTTCCGGGAAATTTTCTTTGTTAGCCCTCCCCCCTCCACCACCCTTCAACGTCAGAGCGAAGAAAGTAATTATTGTTGCCGTCTCTCTCTCTCTCTCTCTCTCTCTCTCTCTCTCTCTCTCTCTCTGGCGCTGGATCAACCGAAACTTCTTTACATTGCCCAGTTCCTATGGGTTGCGCGTGCCTCTCGTAATTGGATATCTTTGCATTGAAATTCACGGACGAACTTAATTCTCTTAGCGACACTATCAGTCTGCGCGCTTCTCTTCTCGGTTTTCCTTTTTCCACGAAACAAAGTCCACTTGGCTCGTAGCTTCTACTTCCTTTTTTGGATTATCGATCCTAGTTTTAATTATCCTCTTTATACCTCTCTCTTATCTTTTGTGCGCTCGGTGCGAATTTTCGTTTAAATTCCGCGTTCGTTCAGTCCAGTTATTTGTCTGATTATCAATTTACTTTTATGCATTAATCAAAAGAAGAGAGGTGCATTAATATATTTATTATTCAACGAAGGTTGTATTTGGGTAACGATTTTAGTTCGCATAACTAAATTCTTGGATCTATTGGATTTTTAACTAAAACGTTTTTATCGTTGCAATCTTATTTTCGAAAAACAGCCGATTAACTAAAGCTTGCATAAAAACAAAGTTGTGACGAAAAATCATTTGTTTATCTCTATATAGGGACGGCAAATTCTACTTTGAAACTCCAGCTAAATTTCGCATTTTTCGCAGTACAGCACACACTTCTTACTTACACTTACAGCCCTTAGTAAAGGCTAATTCCCTCGAATCTCCCAACTTTTAATTCGAATCGACGAAAAATCTCAACATGAAAATAGAATATCCGAAATAAAGTGTGCAGGAGGAGCCGAAGCCACTTCCTTCCTCACCTTCGACTTATACCCCCTTCCCTAAGTCCCGTTCAGCTCACTCGTATACATTTCATTAGTTTCTTGCGCGCGCGCATCAATCAGCCTTCCTCTCTCCGGCCTCGTGGAAGCGCAGGCTGGCGTTCTCTCATCCGTTTAATTATTGCTTACGTGCCTTAATTTAATAATTCACAGTATCTCATACTTTATTCCGCTCACTCCCAACCTTTCCTTTCTTTATTTTCCTCTCACCCTCCCTCTCTCTCCTTCTCTCCCCCCCCCTCTCTCTCTCTCTCTCTCTCTCTGTACTTTCATATGCACCGTGCGTTCCGCGTCTACGCTTCCAACTCCTATCCGTTCCATCAGCTATCGTACCAGGAGTGCAGACCTTCCATCTCTAGCCCTCTCTGTGTTTTCCCTTTTCCTTCCGAGTGTATATATGTATATGTACGTCGCTGTAGCTTGGACTCCGCGCTATTTCCGCATCCGACTTTGCTGCTTATCGCGAGTGAGAGACAGAGAAAGAGAGAGAGGGAGAGAGAGAGTTGGGGAACTAAGAGAATCTCCACGAGCTTTCTCTCTCTCTCTCTCTCTCCCTCTCTCGCCTTTAGTGCCTCTGCGCGCCTCGAAACGCCAACGAGCCTCGACGTTGCCTGCTTCAGAATTTCTGTTTAAAAGGGACAACCGAAACGAGGGAGAGGAAGAGAGAGAGAGTTTTAAAGTGGCGTGTAAGAAGACGTGTGTATACATGTGAAGGAGGATGAGGCAAAGAGAGAGATAGAGAGAGTTTTGGATGCCAGCCAAGAAGAGGCTGAGGCTTGCGATTTGATCAGAGCCAGAAAGTAGTAATCCTATGGAGTGTTACGTTTATTTGTTATTGTGGCACGAATTTTGATCGACAGCTTAGCCTGTTTAGCGTGATGAAGGATGATGTTAATGAATAATTTAGAATTGATTAGCTGCTTGAATTTATCACTAAATAATGAAAGAAACTTAGGAACTGTTTCATTCCAGAAATTGTCATTAATTTATTTAATAAAATTAATTTTTTCAATTACTCAACTTAAAATATGCTAGCAATTGATCAATAATCTTATGATTATAGTTAGTATAATAAGCTATACCCACGTGGAACTTAAAAAACAAAAAAATCATCTGACCAAACGCATCCATTTCTACTTAAACCCCTAATTTTTTTCTTTCCATTTCAAACTAACATACATCAATCAAATCATAACATAAAACTTCATAATAAATCACCGTTGCATTTCAACTCATCTTTTACGTAGAACGTTGCATCTGCATCCTATAGCAGTGTCCTCTCATCGATAGCACGTGTGGCTACTAGAGAGAGAGAGAGAGAGAGAGAGAGGAACGAGAGAACAGAGAAACTGGTCCCAGTGCGCTCGTCGTAAATTCACCTTAGGGTCCCTGCGCTGCGAGCAGTAGCCGCAGAGATATTGTTATCCCGACCGTTGCGACGGCTTTAGACGCGTACAGAGATGCGGCAATACCGACATCGAGAGCCGTCACTCCAACGATACCGTACACATTTATCTGTTCAAAAGTTGATAAGCATTTGCTTAGAGATAGTGCTGATCGATGGGCCATCTGTAACACAATTACGGTACAGGTATACTAAATGTTAGCAGATGCGTTAGCGGAGAGCTTGCGGACGATGCCGACTATGCGATTTAAAGGACGATCTATACAGCCCGTGCTTATCTTAAAGGTATAAATTAATTGTGTAATAGATACCAATCCAAATAAAAGGTTGTACACTTTACGTCTGAAACTAGCTATATAGATAGTTTTTCTCAAATTGAACTTTTGACATAAATATTTAACTTTAGTTTATATTGGGATAAAGCTTTATTCATAATTATGTAATTTTTGATAATAATTATTAAATCTAGTTTTTAACGTTCTTATAAATAAATAAATCTCTCAAATAAATCTCAATATGAATAACTTCTCTCGATTGTAGTAAATCAATTTTCAACATTTTCAATAAAATATTTCCGTGTTGACTATAAGGGCTTGGACTCCAACTAAAATAGCTCAGTTCAATAAAATTTTTATCAGTTTTCGGGGTGAAGTTATTCTAAAATTTTATAAATATAAATTTTTTAATAAACTTCATTTATCAAACACGGATCTATCCAGTCTTTCTCCTGTTTATTTAATTATTCCATATCTCAAGACCTTAAATTCCTCTTAAAAAGTCTGAACGCATCCACAAATTAAGAAGCCGTCGCCCCTGCAATGAATCTGCACCGTCTGTCAAATAAACCTATTTCAAATAACCCTCATAATTCATTGGTAAAGATTAGACTTGACTGGAAACTGTGCGCCAGTGTGCTTCCCCTACAAGAACTTCACAAATTAAACGAGCAAGATTCTCTAAAGGAGCAATTTGTTGTCTTCCAATTTATTTCTCTATCGTCGTGGCGCTCGCGTCAACTCATCCCGAAACCCAGACTCAAAGTGCTAATATTCCTGTAGCGTCTCTGGATGCCAGCTCAGCTCTAATTATACATTTCTCGCTTTCCTCTTTTCTTCCACTTAAATCTCTCCTACTCCTTCACATCTTTTGCGACCCCTACTGTAGTAATAATTTGTATTCGCCACCCGCGTTCTGATGCAATAATTTTCATTCACGATTACGCAATTTCGCGGGAAATACGTAGCGCACGAGTATAACAAGCTTTATGATTTAGTTTTACATTCAGATTCAATGTTATTTATTATGTGAAAAAATCCAATTCAGGCAATACCCGCAGAGAAAAGTTGATTAAAATTTGGTTCTCACATCCAAAGGCAAAAAGTCAGCCGTAATGATTTTCTTTGGTTCACACAACTTTTTTGGTTTGGTTTTGTTTTGGTCCGAAACTTTAATTCTGACGACTAAATAGGAGTCAACTAATGACTTTGGTTGCCACAACCAAAGCTTTTCTTTCTTGTAAATTACGTAGAACGAACGATAAATATTATCAAAAATACAATGAAATACCGTAACCATCTCTGTAATTTTTATTGTGCATTTCTCTACTGACCTAAATAATTCAAAGTCCAATCTCTAAAATCATAACCTGTGTTTCGCAGGCCACTAGAAAAGTGTGTAGCTTTCCATGCAGCAGATAATGTGCACCGATAAATTCCGATTGGTTTGTCCATAAAATTTAACGACCCAACTTCTCACTCGCAGTAAAAGTACTCTACTCCAGTCTCTCGCCCAGATCCCTCCCACCCAAAAAAAAAAAGAGACTAGCCCCTATACCCTCCTCTCCAATAATCTCTCTTATATACTTAAACCGTAACGAAAACTAAAAAAAAACGCCAGGAGAAGCTGGAAAGCATAAATTTCTCCAATCCACATTCTCCCAAACGCTTTACAACCAGCAGCAGTTGTTTAAAGCTCTCGAAAAAAACGAAAAGAAAAAACGAGAAAGGTCTCCCGCGACGATGAACGTATTGACCGCGAGCCAGCCGGTTCCAGAGCACAGAGCGGCGCTTCATTCAGCGGCGTTATAGGGAGAACGACGGCCCAACGTGCAGTAGCAGCTTTGATAAGAGCCGCGGGGAAGAGCTCCACGTTGCGCTGCAGCTCGCTGCGCTAATCTTTATGGGAATCGATATGGTCGAAATGGACCGGTTTAAATTGAGCATCGTTAAACACGAAACGTCTCAATATCCCGTGTTCCCCATAGCCACGTGCCACGCGTGGCAGCAGTGATTTTTTCGACCTCTCGGTGTGTGTGTGTGTGTGTGCGTAAGGGGTTTGTGCGTACTTTGCTCTATTTTCTACTTTTATAGCGCGCTTCAGCTCGTGTAATGATAAAAGGTACGAAACTGGTGCTCGATTTTTAACGCTTATGCCTGCAATTCTAATTTTTCTTTTTTAAACGGTTTTAGTAGAGGCCGAAAATGTAAAGGAATAATTAATACGCTGAACTGTTGGACGGTAGAGAGTTTACTGCTTCTGGAGCAAGCATGCTTGGAATAGACGATTTTTTCGGGTATGAAAACTTTTTCGTAAATGGAGCAGCTTTTAGCGAAAGAAGCGTTAATGAATTAAGGCAATGATTTCGCATGTAAAAAATTGACATAAAATAATATTATTATTACAATTTACAAAGAATAATTAGTCGCGTAAAAAATCGACAGTATTTGTTCATGAATACCACAATAAATATAGCCATAAAAGATATTTCTAAAGAAACATTGATAATACTTTTTCAATGCTACTTTTCGATTTTGCATAAGATCACGCGGAACACGTATATAATACACGGGACTCGAGGGCACACACAATATGTGTAGTCGGCTTGAAATTTCGCAGATCTACATTGCGAAACTTTCCTACGAACTTGGCTCTATGAATTTCGTGGCGACGCTACATTCTGTACCACGACCCGAGATACATCCTTAAACAACCTCATACCAGTCATGCAGTGTTCACTTAAAACTACTTGCTCTCACGTGCACTAAGCCGCTGAACTTTCAGCAGTTGTTTTACGCCCACGCGGATTATATAATCTTCATAAAGCTGATTTCCTCGGTTACATACCAAGTATGAACACGAGGAATGACTTCCTTTGCATATAATTGAGTTAGATCAATCATGGATCATGGAGATTATCATGGATCATTAAAATTCCGACGGATGTCGCGCGCAAGTTAATTTGATCGAAATTAAATGCAACCGCAAAATTAATCGATTACCGTTGAATGCTTTGGTTCCGCGATCGCGCCGATGAAATTCTCACGTCAATTATATTTTAAGGTATCGATTTGTCAATGGAATGTTTTTTTGCTTTCGGATTAAAAAGAATTTAGCTTGATATATGGGGTGTCTCGGTTGGTGTATATTCGTCGAAGCTATTTCTGCTTTAGTTTTTTAGTTAGTCGGATTCCCGTTCAATTTCATGAAGGAATTTTAATTTCAATATTTAGTTAAAATTGAAAATATTATTTCCCTACCGTAGAAAGTAGCTCAATTATACTATGTAAAAGGAGGAATAATTTGGTTGAAAATGAATACTAAAACATGAAACATATCTGGTAGTTCAATGAATATACGGTATTTCTTTTATTTTTTTTTATTTTATTTGTATCTACGGATACATGACATCTTACAAAACACCATTATGGTAAAAATACAACTTTTCGCAAGGTACTTGATTACCATTTACAAGAATTCTTTCAGAACCAATTATTTTGCATATTCCTTAAATAGACCTATTTTACTAAAATTTTCTAAATTTACAATATTCCACACCCTTCTCCATATAAATACCATCGAATTAAACGTACTAGTTTGTTTAGACCCAATTTCTTTCAAATTTCTGTAATGTCTTACTGCATATTTACGGCTCTGCAACTCAAATAAACTAGACACTGCTAGATGTTTATTTTACTCAATTAAGAACTTATACATAAATATAATATCACTCAAATTATAATATGTTTAAATTTGACCGCGTAAATGTTGTATCTATTAGATATGATACTAATATATACAAATTTTGTATGCGTTATTTTGCAATTAAAACTGTTGCTCATAGAAGAAGTATTTTTAATAATATTGTTACTAAAATTACTATGATTCTCAACCTTTCTAACTCTTTTACTTTTATTTATTCATGACATCTAAATTTCGTTTATTCCATGTTTCACTCTACTCAATATTGCGCACGAATAAATAAGTTAATAAAGATTCCATTAGTGCAATTGAAAGAAATTATTTCCAGATGACCTAGAAAAGGTAAAAGCTTTAATAGATTTAGAAGTGAGAACGCTATGTATAAATTACAAAAAAAATGCGGTACGCTTTATGATGATAGTTAAGTATCGATCACTCAATTACCTTATCAGCAAATGATAATATTTATTAAGGGTAAAGATCGTTTACTAGCATTTAATGTAGTAAATGCATTAGAATCATTTACTGACTATATTACTAAAATGTTTTAAATCGATAGCATGAAAGCGCGGATAGTTTCGTTTGGCATTCTGAAATATAGAGAATTAATGTACTAGCAGAGACCGTGTGCATTCTCCAAAGAAAGTTAAGTCTTAAGATTGTAGAAAATGAGTTTTGAATTTGCAATAGTTTTTTTTATCCTAATTATAAGTGTCTGTATGACGAGTGCTAGGAATCTTTCAATAGTCCACTCATTTATTACTCTGACCACTGAGATTCAGCACTTTTATAAAGCCTCCGGCATAATCTTCGTTCACGATCTTGGCCACTATTTTGAAGGTAATGTATAGAGCAATGTATTGTAAAATATATATCACTTTTTTAAGCAAATAATAATTTAATTGATCTATTCTGTTTATCAGAATTGAGAGCTAAAACATCATTGCTAACTGTAGTAAGAGTATTCTCCCAAATCGACACAATGACGCAACTACTATCCTACGACGAATTGCGGCGTATGATTAGTGAAAGAACTATAGTTGATAAGGCGCAATCAATGGAGCCTCTATACGTGTTGATAATCCATAACAAGGAAAGTCTAGATCACTTTCAACGACTGGCAAAAGATTGGAATATGTCCATGTACACGTGGTTAGTCCTTATCGAACGTGAGGCCAAGTTAGACTGCGAAAATCCCCAGGGTAATCCATTCAATCTGCAGATAGACACGAGGATGATGGTCAAATGCACGGGCAACGTAAATATCATGAAATATTATTCGGTCTTCAAAAATAAGACGGAAGTTGTGCACTTGGGCACTTGGTCTGAGCAGAATCAGCTCGATATCATTAATGATGATAATGTGCTTCATTTAAGGAAGAATTTGCGAGGGCTAACATTGAAAACCGCTGAGGCACGTAAAATCATTACTTATTATCATTAATCGATTAACCATAAACATTTTTATATTAACAATACATCTCAGTAGGTCTAGTGTTACATACAAAAACTCATAACTTTTACAGTCTTTTGTACATTTAGATTTCATACAAAATCTAAAATATCATGAATTAAAATCAATTTAATTACGTTCCAGTCGGGAATTACTTCATTTAACCATCCAACTGAACCAGGCTATCTTAACGAGGTGATGAATGTAATTAAGGAGGCGAGTAATCTTAAGACGGTGATTGTAGCGATAAACAAAGAATTGGGCTACTATGACAAATTCACTAATCAATGGAACGGGCTAATGAAATTATTAGTTGATAAAAAAGTGGACATAGTAGTGGCTTTATTCAGCATATCTAAAAGCAGAATTAATGTGATTGATTTCTCGGCGTCATTGTTAAGATCACCAACTCGTATGTATGCCAAATTGCCAGAAGCCACTGCAATTCATTGGTCTGCCTATTTTAAGGTGCATATTATCAAATCAAAATTCTTAACATTTATAAAATTTATAAAATTTGAAAGATTTGTAATTATTGATCAAATTGGTACAATTCATACAGGTATTTGATACAAAAGTTTGGGTTGCGATAGGACTAGCAATGATACTGTTTCCTGGATTACTATTAGTAACCAAAAGTAACCATGACAAGTCACTAATTTCTGTAAACTTGTTTTTTGAAAACCTTATCAACGTTTGCGGTATTTACTTCCAACAAGGATTACCAGGTAAATCATTTAGGCATTTATTTATTTGTTTATTTATAAATATAAAATGGACAAAAGCTCTTTACGCCAAAATTAAAAATTAATAATAACGTAACTAAATAAATTCTGAAACATAATCAATAGAAAGATAATACAAAAGATCTAGCAGAAAATTTCTCCAATGACTCTGTTTGAATTAAATTAGGAGGAAAAAGATTCCATGATCTAAACACACTAATATCTAAATTTTAAAAAATGTTTAACATTGATCGTATCGCTGCGGAGCGGCCCGCAGTGGTCAAATTTGCCAAATACCTAGCCAAACGTCAATTTTTAAAGTATTTCCTAACGCTATATCAACATGATTTATGTATTATATGGGTAATAATGTAACAAAAACGCTATACACATCATAATAGAGTGACTAATAAAAATTCTGTGGAACTCGAAAGGTAGTCAATTTTGCGATTTTTTTAGGATATTACGATTTTCATAGATTTCTTGTTATATTGAACGAAAAACAATTTTTTTTTTAGAAATTGGTCTTAACGATTGTATATTCTTGAAATACATATTAAAAACAACAAGTTAAACCACAAAAAGTACTGAATATATACAAAATTTTTTATTTACTGTACTACTGAAATCGATTGCTTTCTTAGTTAAAATTTACACAAAATTATGAAAATAGTTATGTTTCCAGGGTTGTCCAGGCTCAAAACTACATTTTTTTTAATAGAGTAACATACCATAAACGAAATATCGTACCCGAAGCTGCCCCTCTTTTATACGTTTATATTCAGTCAAAAAATAACAAATTAAATTCCTTAATTCCGAATTATGCAGTGCACGAATATTTTTCTATTAATTTCACTTATTTTATTAGAAATATTGCTTTTTAAGCTTTAATTTCATTTTTTAGTTGACACTGTACAACTTTTCAAAGCCGAGATATCGAAGTTTAAAGATTTATTGATAAATAAAATTTATTATTATATATTCCACGTATTTATATACATAAATAATTTGCACTAGAGTAATGAGTTAACAGTTATAGGTGTAGATTTATTATACGCTAAATGTACACAACTCTGTCGGTATTTATTTCTACCTTATCGACTATTAAAAACAATGTTTGAAGTGAAGAATAAAAAGCCAGTATTTTGAACGAACCCATTCGAATTTATGATTAACCCATTAACGACCAAAACCCCGAATTTTCAACATCATTTTCAAGGCTTTTTTTCAACTAAAAAATAAGGTTTGAAAAAATTTGAAAAATATCATTTTGAGCTGTTCTTTTGAATGGTGATACCGATTTTTTGTTAAAATTC
>UELV01176733.1:0-41678 GCA_900490015.1 Megastigmus stigmatizans | reverse complement strand
TTTCGGAAAGATCTTATCCGGCGCATTTTGACCTGTTCTTTCGAATGGTCTTATTTTTTGAATGGTCAAAACTTATTTTTTGAAAAAAAAATATGGCGTGTTTTTCACGAAAAAAAGTAAAAAAATTTAGAAATTTTCAACTATTTACCTTTCGAAAGAACAGCTCAAAATACGTCGGATATGATCTTTTTCAAATTTTTTCAAACCTTTTTTTTAGTTAAAAAAAAGCCTTGAAAAATTTGTTGAAAATTCGGGGTCTTGGTCGTTAATGGGTTAACGTAGAACGGAAAACGACTCCAAATATTGTGAAAAGAGTTGCTTTTTAATTAACTCTATTAATTATTTTCTGTTACTTAGTAACGAAACGAGTATACAAACAAATATACTTCTAATAGATAAAATGTATTGTGTTAAACGATTAGAGCTGCATAAAAAGGAGTAAAAAGTTCAGAACTGGTTTCTTTTTTATCCAATAAATTTAATTGTTTACAGCTGCAAAGCATCAAGAATCAGCGCAAATAGAGATATTTTTATAGATTTCTTTTCATTCTGATTCACTTATATCATTATCAGATATTAAGCCATAGAAATTTAAGAGAAAGATTCTTCAGACCGTTCTAAACCTTTATTCTGATACCACTAACCCATCTGAAAGTTCAGATGACTATAGATTCCGAACCAGATTCAGAATAAAAAATTGAATAATAAATATTTTTTTATATAAAATATGTTTTTAAATTTTAGTTTTGTTTACTTTTTTTTATATTTTTTTTATTATAATTGGTATTTAATATATATTCCAGATACAGTACAATCTCAACCTATTAAAGCCAAAATGTTGATTTTTTCTTCTCAACCTGCGATGCTGTAACTTTTTATGTAAACAATTTTTCTAAAAAAGACCAATTCTAGACCAATTCCAACTACGGCATTTGAAAGACCAAACTTTAAACTATCAGAAACACTGGAGTTAAAATTTGTCTAGGGGGCTTACAGAAAAGGTTACATCGTCGAAAGTCGAGAAGAAAAAATACACATTTCAGCATTAATGGGTTAAATCATACATATTATGTATTTATGTCCCCATATATTTGAATTCAGCGATCTCAAAAAATTAAGAATACAACTTTTTATTATGATTATTGAATTGGCGGAGAATATTTTTAGTTCTGACCAGGTTTTTGGCAAATTCGACCACGGTCTTAAGTATAAAACAGTAGATAATTTGAAAGCTGTACCGGGATGGTTAGGTGTTTATATACATGAATTATACCTTCAAAAAATATCAAATAATCTAGCCGGTTTCGAAGCAATAAAGTTCACATGTGAAGCGAAAGCTACAGCAGAATGAAACAGAAGACCAAGATCTTGAATTCACATTCATTCTAGAAAGGATTGTGGCATCAAGCATATAATTATACTTTATACAAAAAATTATAAAATAAATATTAAAAAATAAGAGTACTAAGTATGTGAATTCTTGAATACGGTTGTAAAATATTCGAGATTATTTATATATATGAACGATTGTGATGGAACCATTGGATTATGTCATGTAAATCATTAAAAAAATGTTGGTTCCTGGACTTCAATTTAATCAAGCGATCTATAGATAATAACATTTTCGCCAGTCTTTACATTTAGTTTTATATTTTCAACATTTTGGTATATAAAAGAAATAAATTATACATTAGTTACACAGTGATGTCATTTTATTTGTTCTGAAACAAGTTTCTTATTTAAAAACACTAGGCGAGAATTCAAAATGAACAGGGGAAGTCAATATTGAAAATCATTAGACTCAAAGGGTAGATCACTTCTTAATTTTCTATAGCTTCGAAGGAACTTATTGGCATATCTGAAACCCAGCAATACATTTATTTATAACGATATGCGGTAATTACAGCTTAGCCAGGCTTACTGCTGAAGTTCGTATAAATTCAGAAGAATTACTTTAATTATTTATCGCCTTTAATTGAATACATCCAGTAGAAGTCTTTTGCTTTGGATCTAAAAAGTTTTTAAAAGGATAGAATTCAGAGTAGTGGCATCAAAATCACCGTTTTCGTGGCAATCACCCGTATATATTTTATTCTTCGACATTATTTTGCAACTATCAATCGTATTTTTAGGAGGAAATTACATTTTCTCACTACTACATTTTAAACTATCTAATTCAAATGAATAAAAATAACGAGTTAACAACCTAAAAAATACTTCAAAAAACGAAGGTGACACTGTTAAAAGTACTAAATGTGAAAATAATTCTCTTAATTCAGAAACTCCAGCGAATACTCCAACGCAGATATTGTATTTCTCGATACTCATTTCGTCCATCATTATTTACTCCGTCTATTCAGCAACAATAACAAGCTACATCACAGTTTTAACTACTGGATTGCCATTTTCCACTTATGAAGAATTCTACCGAGCCGTGGATTACAAAATCGTCGTTCTTCGGAGTAGCAGAGATGAATTTTTATTTGTAAAATCTAAGTCTTCTCTTAAGAAGATTCTATCGGTTTCAGAATTAAAACTTTGAACATTGGTAGAATACTGTGTAAAAAATTCGAAGTTAAAATTTTAAGTTTATTCATGGGCTGACTTAAAACTTTTTAACAAATACATTTTTGTAACTTTTACCATAGGGTCTTATGGAAAACAGCGATTTTGACACTCTTAATTTAGAAATCCTCATATTAATAAAAGATAGTTTATGATAAAAAAATTCTTCCATATAAATAAACGTTTGATGTAATATTGTAAGCAATTTCAAATCGATTGGTGGGCCACGTGAGTAATAACAAATTAATAAATAAAAAAAATGCCATAACTTGTATCAGTTCTGGAAATTATGTGGCAATGCTTTACTGTGAATGCATACTGGCAATTTTATAATTACCATGATTTGATAGACACCTATTTAAACACATGATAATACAATAATGCGGCATTACCAAATATTGCTGTGGTAGGATGAGTGAGTTTAATCAGTGTTGTTCTCTTGTACTTTGACTAACTACGTACCGATAGGACCTTCTTAAGTATTCATTGCACAATTTTGCATTTCACTATAAATTTAACTATTTGAACAGCAAAAAAATGATTGGTTACTGGCACCTCTCAAGGATCGAGTAAAAAAGAACAAGGAATTACCTGTAACTTTGACCCAGGGATTTAAACAGGTAAGTGCACGTAAATTCCAGTCAAAAATATCGTAAAAACCGTAGTTTCTGATCAAGACGATATGTTAAATAATTTTTTTTTAATTCTAGTGACAAAATAACTAACTGAAAATCTTTAGTTAATCAGAAACTTTGCCTTTCACGATAAATAATTTAAAAAAAATATAATATGCATTAAAAGAATAGTTTTCATTGTATACAGGCATGTGAGGATAAAGTCGCATTTTATACGAACGAACTTATATTCAAAGAAAAATATATAAATATCAGCTGCAATTTAGGAGCTGTAAAAACGCCACGAATGGAGTACCAATCAATTGGTCTGATAAAACATAGTCCATATAAGGCTGTGATCAATTATTAGTACGTATATGTATATTCACTTTGAAATAAGTCAAGTAGGAGAAGTCTTCATTATTAAAAAATTGGTTTTTCCTTTTTTTATCTTATATTCATTTTCAAAATTAGTTTTAGTCATTTTATTAAATGTCCATTGTTGCACAATATAATGTTCATTATGATTTTCTTCACGTATCTCACATGGCCATTCAATAATATAGTCATCTTTGTACTGTTTCAGTATTCTTCAATTACATGATTTCGGGATAATAAACCGACTTAAAAAGAAGTACTACAAAAACATATCGAAACTTCCTGAATCCAAGCCGAATGTAATTACCTTTTCAGAAATTTTACCGCTATTGGCCATTTGGGCATTCGGAATGGTTGCGAGTATAGTCTTATTTTGTGCGGAAACTATTTTGGCAGGACGGTGTTTTAGCAAGAGACAAAAATCAACACGAATAACTCCGCCGAAAATAAATACTTTACTTACTAAAAAACTTACGAAATACTAAGAAATTTTAAATGCTTTTAGCCCTATAGGCTTTTTTCTGCATCAAATGCATACCTTTCATTGCGCTTATTATTCTAATTAATGTAATAAATAGAAGAGCAATTTTTAATAAAAATTCACATTTCAATCTGGATTAATCAAAACCTTCTCAATACCTTCACAATTTTTAGTTTTTACAATAATTCACGGGACAAGCAATTTCCAGCGAATCAAGAATACAGAAAACAAGGAAATTCAAAAAAGTACAATAGTATTTTATAAATGCCATAAAGGCCCTATATAATAATCGATATTAATGAAAGTTATGCGAGCGGCCGTATATTACCGGGCAAAGTTTTGGCCTTGCCGAGAAACGCTAGTGTTATGAGGAGGTAGGTGGCAGAGAGGCGAATGGTATATAGGTTCCAAGTTCTTGAAAAAAACTTTGTAATATCGAACAAAGCCACGGGGCCGATATTCAATTTCCAGAGTTCCATTAGCAGGCTCGCTCGCGCCGATAAGTCCGTGGGCGCGCGCGACAAAAAATAAAGGAAGGAAATGCTCTCCTACCCCTATACCCTACCCCCGCGAGTCCGTTACGAAAACTAAATCGATAAATCTTTTTTTGGTCAAACGCTCGAGGTCCTCGAATACCAGTGCATGTGTGTGCGCGCGCAGACGCGAATAAATCATCCATCGACTCCGGAACTCTTTCGTACAATGTTCCTTTTTTTTTGGTCCAGACCTTATTCCCTTTGTTTCTCACTATCGATGATAATGACGTTTCTGCTTTTTGACGCACTTTTTTTATCCACGTGCCGTCATCGATACTAAATCTTATACCGTGTATAACCTTGCCTTTATTTTATTTAAAATTACTGTAACGATCACAAATTAGCATGAGCATATATACGCGTGTACGCATAATTGTTCTGGAACAAACCGATCCACGAGATAATAAACTCTGCCTAAAGAGCAAAGAGAGAAAGCGAAGCACATATAGTCATACACACGTCGATCGACGTTGAATTCAAGCCGCGTCCAGAAAATTCTAAAACCGTTTGCCCCGGCGGTTTACGTGCTTTCCGTTTTCGCGAGCGCTCGGCGGAAGGCTCGTAAAGTGCGCTCAAAGTTAAATTCGTCCCTATGGGAGAGGTAGAGACAGAGAGAAAGAGAGAGAAGGAAAGAGCAAAATAAAAAGAGACATACTATGGTATATATACATGCACAAGTTCTTTCACCGTTCGCCAGGAGCGTCGTCATGAATAGAGAGAGCGAGAGAGAGGGACTATCTTTTGCTTACCTATCGCGCAGCAGCAGCAGCAGCAGCAGGAGCCTGTACTGCACACACACACTGGCTTGGAGTCCTGGCCTCCGCTTTTATCGCTACTTTGATTGTGTTTCCCTCGGAAAATACAAGGGATTCGCAAATACTGCAGAAAATAAGCTTATCGGGGGTTAGCGCAGCAGCTGAATGCTTCCAGCCGTTAAAATGACTGCAGCGGAATCTTTTACCTTTGTCTGCCTGCAGTCTGCCTCGCGCCTCAGATTCTTTCTTTTTTTCCCCTACATGACTATATACTGTTAATTCTATCTATCCTAATGCCACATCTATTTGACATTTCTATAAGTAAGGTATACGTATAATGACACTGATTTGTGTTTTGAATAATATAAGTCTGGTGATAAGCATGATATTTCCAACTATCACCCTATTTCAATAACTAGTTGTCTATTATGTAAAATATTCGATGATTTTATTAAAGAGGAATCACGTCCAGACTTAGGATTTCTAAGCTTATGTCTCGGTAACATGCGGGGCCCTTTTAATGAAATTAAGTAAATAAATAATTAAATAACAGCATTTCTGTGGAATCTGAGGAAGGATGAATTTCGTGCGCTCAGATGCTCGCGTAGGGAATGGAAACAGGAAAGAAAAATAAGTGAAGAAATCGAAAGGAAAAAAATTCTCACGTTATCGGAGGTACTTTTCGTCTTACATTTCTTTCTAGCCCCGGCAAGATTGGAAAAGTTCGATGCATCTGTACCATTCCGGAGCGACGCCCCGATGTCAAATCGCGATGCATTAAAAGTTTGGTTTTTATCTACAAACCTGACTATCACTCGATCGGCAAAATTTCGAATATAAAGTATATAAATCGTATATATATACATATATATTATAAAATTTCCAAAAAGGAATTCGAATATTACTTTTGTGATGAAAAATCCAATGATATATTGTAATGCAACTGCTGGGGTTATTATTGTTTAGTTTTCAATTTTATTGACTGTCATTTCACAGTTATTTGATAGTTTGCTACGATCAAACCACTTTCTAAATTAAGCTTAGTAATGTTGGACCTATGAACAATTTGATTAATGGTGATACTTCACAAAAATTAACAAAAAGAGAGGTTAGCAAAAATTTTAACAGCTTTATTAAAACTTAAAACTTTATATTATTACAAAAACAAAAAAGAAAATTTAAACTGATAATAATAATACAATTTTGAACGTTAAGAAAATAATAAAATAACAATGATATTTAATTAAAACAATAATTATTTTAAAAGTATATGGCACCGGTTACACCGGTTTTTCCGGGGAACCAAACTCTTTTCCAAAGCGGACACCAATTAAACCCATAAGATGATTTTTGCCCGCAAAAACAAGCGCTTTAAATCGAATTACGCTCCTGGTGTGTTAAAAAACAGTATAGGAAGATTCGTAAATGGTTAGATATGGAAGAAGAGGAAAAAGAAAAGCAACAAAACGAAGAGGTAATCGGAAGAGCAGCGTAATTGGAAAGATTAAGTGGAGAGTGACGTTTAGTGTACATTTAAAATTTTTATTGATTGACGTCTACCAAAGAACATATGATTTTCCAATATTTCTCAAACAGAAGCTCAACTTAACTCACCGTGAAAAGTCTTTAAATAAAGATCGTTGCTTAATACATTCCTAATATTATTATCCTCGGCAAACATTTCCGATGTTGACCACCCTGGGACATCCCCGACTCTCGCGAAATCAATTTCATCTCCAAACACGTTGCGCCCATTTAATTCGAAAATATACCTTCCCGAAAAGCATTCATTGGATCTAGTTTCTCTCTCTCTCTCTCTCTCTCTCTCTCTCTCTCTCTCTCTCTCTTTCAGTACTGCCTGGTGCACGCAAGGATTAACTCGATTACGTCAATCGCGCAACGAGGCTGAAGGACTCGGGGGTTTGGCACTAACTAGACGGATCGATGCTAATGTCGTTTGCACGAATAGTATATATGTAGTATATGTATCCGAGTGTGGGATAGAAAGCTGGCATTTCCAAGCTGTACGTTGGGTAAGCCTAAATAGGCGTGTCGCTGGGCTATACGCTCATCGTGGTGAAACTCGCGCGCGCGTAAGATATCACCTGTCTTATCTGTGTAGATGCTAGCACGAGAGAGAGAGAGAGAGAGAGAGAGAGAGAGAGAGAGAGAGAGAGAGAGAGAGAGTTCATTCGACTCTACGTGATTTATTTGTGTATTTTGAAAGCGTATATGGACTGAAGCACGTTTTGCGCACTGTTTTTACAGCTATCGCTGTTTTTTAGTCGGAAATTGTATATGTATTGATATTTATTCTATAGTCGTGCTGGGATGCTTCGATGATACGGATATCGAATGCCTGATCGAACAATCACCTTTAGCCGATACCATTGAATTGGGTTATACCGAGGAAAAAATGTTTCTATATTTGAAAAAAAAAATAACATTGATTTGAATAGCAATATCCATTTACGGGGATGTGTACACTAACAACAGCAATATATATGTATAAAGAGAGAGATTAATTTTTATAAATAACTTTATCATTCCATGTGATTTTAGTTTCATAAAACTCTATCCATAATTTACAGAGATTATTATGAGCGAAAATTTCGTGACCCTTGCCCAGATTCCTGTCAAGTACAATGAGAACTCTAAGCAAAATAAATACTCATTAAACTCCTCACTGTATAGCCTCCCTTATTATGAAAGCGACAGGTGCATTAGCATCCCATCATCGAACCTTCAAATAAAATCCCCTTTGTTCGCGGCGGCTCCAAGCTCAATCGCAAACTCCTCCCTCCTCTCAACCGCTGTGACCGCGCACGAATAAATCCGCATCGATCCGCAAATCCAGGCCCCATGCCGGGCATTATAATCGAGAAGATGATGCATAGTCGGAGCGAAAGAGCGGACGTATCCTCTTGTTACAGCTCGGCCCCAAATCCGCTTCATTTCTGCAGCTTCGCGACGTATAAATATCAGGCCGCGCGCGGCGGGGAAGCTCGCGGTCCTTGTCCTAAAAGCCTTGCGCACGACATAGAAGGGAAAGAGAAGGAGAATATCTCCTCAGTTCGTTACGCTGGCATCTCTCTCCCCTGCACTTTGCATATATAGGTATACAGAAGGGAAGAGAGAGACCGAATTCCGACAAATCTCGTTTCTCCAACCCTGAAGCGAATGTTCTGTACACCAGAGATCTTGCTCTCGCGAGAAAATCAATCGTTCGTGCGATGCGAGAGAACGAAAATTCACCAGTGCGGTCGTCGTATAAAGTCGCTCAGTGCGCAGGCGGATATTGGCGTGTTATCGTGCGTTGTGCTGCGCTAGCTGCTGGTATATATATATGCGTTTGTTCGTGCGCGACTGCGATATCTGATTTGTCGAGATGTTTCTTGATTTTTAAGGGGATTCAAGAGGTGCAGCGCCCAACGCGTGTATTTCTCGAGGGATACTTTTATTTTATAGAATCCGAGATGTGTGGATGCCTGTTTTTTTCTACTGTCATCGAATACACATTTGTAGCTCATTTGACAAGTTATTATTTTTCTCGTATATATTAATTGTTTTATATTAATAATTTAGTATGGTATCAGTAAAGTAAATTATATCTACATAGTAAATCACCCATTACGAAAATAAGAATTGAAATACTTCACTTGGTACAATCAACCGATGACCCTTGACTTGACACTCCAACATAAAGCATATATATCGATACACGGTAACGTCCTCACAAACCTTTTTCCCGCTTGCAAAAGCTCTCAACTACACACTACTCGAATTCCGTTATCCCCGCACGCGGCTCCAGCAGCAGAGAAATATACATGAAAATCTCGCAAGAACTAAAGAAGATTTTCTCTCGGTATAACCTGCGCCTCTGCCAGACGCTCTTTGCGCTCCCTTTGAGATAGTCGCGCGCGATTCCTTCCCCTCGATATTCGAAGCACGATGGAGTCTTTATTGTTTCCCCAGCTCTCTTTCTCTCTTTCTCTCCTTCCCTCTTTCTCTCTTTTCCCGCGTTTTTCTTTCCGCGCACTTCCTCCATCTTTTTCCTCTCTTTCTCTCTCTCTCTCTCTCTGACTCTCCAAGGAAGTGCGATTGAGATGGAATCCAATTCTATGTTATCTCCCTCTCTCCATACATATATATAGAAAGAAAGATGGTACTTTACTTTCTGGGCGATGTAAAGCGACGAAGAATGCGGCTTCGCGCGGCGGTATATACACTCGGAAAAGCGTTGCCTTATTTCCCGCGAGCTCGCACCAACGCGGGCCTTGATGAGACAATCATGGAATGGAGTATAATGGCCGGCGTTAAGCGATGAAAAAGAAACGGAGAGCCGCACCAGCTGCTGCTGCTGGATACAACATATATATATACACATTGGACTTTTAGTCGATTCGAAAGAATAAGAGAGTGTGAGAGAGAGAGAGAACGACGTATTTTCCCTCCTGTCTCGTCGAAGACTTGACGATTAAGTGAATCGAAGGAATAAGAAGATGGAAGCAATCGACTGTTTAAGACGGGGATTGATAAAGAACTTTTCTTCTGCTTGCTCTCTGTAATGGGCGAGGTATATATGTATACCGTAAAAGTAAAGATTAACGACTTTTTATTGTTCGCTTTTAATTAACGCCTTTGACGCCTGACTAAGCGCGGCATTCGCCAACTTTCCAATCGCTTTTTATTGTTGCGATTCGCCGAATGGCAAAGTAATATTTTTAGTTTAGCTGCAGCTTTTATTGACAGACTATTTCCCCGTCTGTGTATGTTAATGTATTTTACAAGTTTGTTATACTTTCAATCAAAGAGATTTGCTTTTGTCCGATACATGTAAACTTAAGAAAGAATGAAACTGTCTCACTTATGAAAATTATACAATGAACGCAATGTGAACTATAGTCTAAGAAAAATACAATTTAACCTTTAAAACAAATAAATCTCACATTGATTGCTTTAAATAGTATTCGAATTAAAAATAAATTTCGACAATGTAAACAGAAAAAAAGAAACATCGCTATATTGTGAAAACAAAAGAGCAAAGCCAATTTTATTTATGGTATTGAACGCGGAGGGAAAAACTGCAGTGCAGGAAACTCCGGTTGTAATATTTACAGAATTTCTCATGAATCATGTAATATTCACATGACTGCTAGAACCCGGTGAATTCCCAAAGCCTTCAGGCTGGCTAGTGAAAATCCCATGAGTACTTATGCAGTTGCAGATACTACGTGTATTCTCGGATATATCACTGAGAAAATATTATCTTCTCGTCTCATTTTCTTTTTAGATTCATTGAAGAGAGCTTTTATTATTTATTATGTACGAAAAGCATTTATGTGACACAGCTCACCTTTAATGATATTTCGTTCAGATATTTATTAAAATAACCGACTGTTAACCTGAGCTTAATAGCTTCATTATTTAATTTCATATTAAATAATTAAGCTATATCCTTAAATTATTCAATAAGTCTAAAGTGTACTTTACCTTATACAAGTACAATCAAAAGACATAAATTTGTTATACATGTACTTACGTACAGATACCTGGTGAGACATCACCTGATTCAAAAATAACTCCATCACAAGCTCTCCTTACAGCAGAATTGATTAAAATAGCTAATCATTACTCCAGCACTCCACATTTGCACATTTATAGATGAATAAAATATGTTATCCAATAATTCAAATCCCATACATCTAATATTAGAGATCAAACAAAATTCAGTTACAACTCTAAAGTCCTGCACGCGATCAATCTATATCAAGCCTTATAAGCGACACTCGAAACACGCCTCGACCCAACTGTAATAAAATGACGTCGCGCGCGGCCAACAGTCATCGCGCGAGTCCTTACACCACCGAAAACTCATTGCTGCCCATCCTCCCCGCGTGTATGCCCAAAACCGATTAAAATCATAAATGGACGTAATCGCGATATCCGCAGCACCCTCGGCTATCTCCTCTTCTCGTTAATTTGTGTCACGTGGCCTGGGACCAACAAAAAATCACTGCAGCTTCCCATCTATCCATCCAACTAATACAGGAAACCACGCAATTTAATCACGCCAATCGCGCCAAGCTTGCGTGCTTTTCCGTTTACACGCGCGTGCGTGTCATTTCGGTCGGGCCGCTAGTCTCTCGAGCGTTTATATTCAAGAGGTGCGGGACGCTGCTGTGCGTTGGCTTCATTTTCTATATACGCATAACTGCAGCGATAACTAATTTGGGAATAATTCAAGTGGCATTAGCATCGAATCGTTGTGGGTAAAACCACGCGAAAGTCTGCATCGACTCTGTGAGGCTTCATTTTTCAGGAGAAAAAGTAGTTGAAGTGATCGGATCCGTATACATATATCAGAGTGATATACCGGAGCTATCTTCTGCTCGCCCCTACAATATAACTCATCGGCTTGTTTTTTTTTGTCGGCTTCGTTTCTTTTTTTATTTATACGAAAGTTACTGCGGCTAGCGTTCGAGATCTATGTGCTTGCTCGATTTCTTATTGGCTTATTTTCAAGCGTTCGTTCGCGCGCGCCACTTCTCCTTTTATAGAGTTCAATATTTACTTATTCACGCTGTTGACTGTCAAAGTTATTACTACTGAAAGGGTTGCTTCAAGAGCCATCGTTTCTCTTTATCTTGTATACAGACCTGTCATTCTTGTAGGACTGTAAATATACCAATAGTAAGAATAATTTATTGTGATACTCACAAGAGATATGTTCCCTTTTAAATATATAGAAACGCTTTTTAAAATATGTTAAATTAAATATTCTTTTTATAGATTCAGAATGTTATAACAAAAAAACAATAAAGATAAGCAGAGATATTATTTTTAATAAAGAGAAATCTTGGAAAAAATTTAAATGTCACCATTAAAATTGGAATGCGGTGCAGTATATACTTTTTTAAAGAAATACAGTAAATCAAATAACATCAAAATAGCTCAAAGACAAAGACATTTTATAGAAATTATATCGTTCCTGTTCAAAGCAAATATTTTTCCTTCGCGACTAACGTGCAAATCTTGATTTCAAGCTGCACACATCGACTGCCATTCTCCGTAGCGAGAAAAATGCAATTCAGCTTTCAGAAAATACCTTCAAAGAAAAATAATAATGCGCGAGAGGCAGCGCGAAGAAAAAAAGAAGAATTTCCCCAACTCGCCTCTCCCTCTCGGGAAAGAATTTTCTCGTACTTTCGTTTTTGCTATTGCGCCTCTCGCGCACTTATACACGCTTTCTTCTTTCTTTTTTTTTGCCTCTTTCACTTTCTTTCTTTCAGCTCTCGCACACATTTCATTTTCCGACCGCACGAGTCGCTGGATCTGCCGATCTTATACGATGGAATGCTTTTCGCGGGGTACCTGTCTTCGTTTCAGCCCACCTTCTCACTTTTTTCCCCTCCTTCTTCTTCTCGCCCCCCTGCTCCTTATTTTACTTTTGCTCTTTTCTACTTTGCTCCTCTTTTCTTGCCCCTCTCGTCTATTTTGCCGCAGAGGCTTCGCAAGCAGCAGCAGCCGAGATCTATCCGCGAGTGTTGCAGCGGAGTTTTTTAAACTTGACGAGAGAATGAGATAGAGATATATTGAGAGAGACGAGAGAGCGAAGGAAAGGAGAGAGAGAGCGAGAGAGAGGAAAAAGAAGATAAATTTCGCGCGGTATACAAGAGAAAAAAATCCCGGTTATCCGAGACTTTATATACTTTATTCCAAACGCACGAGCGTTAATTATTTGAAGTATTCGAGGGGCAAAATAAATGCGTAGAGGTATGTAGATCATCGGATACACTGATATTTTTTTTACGCACATAAAATCCCAACGCTAACGATACAAATGTTTAAAATTACTTTTTAAAAGCTGTATTTTTCATCGGAAAGCGCGCATAAAGTACGTATTATCGGGATAAAGATTTATCGTAAATAATTGATATCGCAATTACGGGGATAAACATAAACGTTGCATGTACGCGCGTCGACGTGTGAGTATCGCGAAGCGCATAAAAATAAAATGCTTATATTTATGTACACGCGAATGAATGCGAGCTGTTTCGCATTTTTATTTATGCGTGAAATACGAGAGAGGTTATTTTTGAGGCGATAATTTTGCGTTCGTTTGAAAAAAAAAAATATAAAGAGAACTGGAGCACAATATGCATGCGCACGAAGGCGACTTGGGACGGTCATGAAAACGGAAATATCGTACTCGATACATTGAGAAAATTATACGATCTATCTAATATGACAGATAACAGTTTCATCGGCTGCTAGCCAAGTGCGAATGTAAATTTATCATGTGTATGCTTGGCATTATCGTCTGTTATGACGACCTTTTTTAGTTAAGATACGAACAACAGTATATCAGCTCTGATTTATCATTAAAGATTACACAAAGTCGCAAACTACGGATTAATAGTTCAAGTGCTAACATTGGATTGACTTTGAATGTGTCAGCAAATTTAATGTCTATAGTTTAATTATTCACGATCAGCGATTAGCCGCAACGAAGCTCTGGTACAGACTCGGAACTTTATTAGCGTTTCGCTAATCTGATTATATTTTACTGCTGCTGACGGAATGATATATATTTACCGCTGGACTGTACGTATTATAATTTATTCAAATCCCATTAATTGATAACACTCATTTTAAAGTCAGGCCTTTCGATAACGGATCGTCGAAAAAAACTTTCGGTGCCGCGGTTAAACGGGATAGCTATAGATAGATATTCGGAGATTTTCTGTAATTGAAATAATTAGGCTCTCGAAATCGAGGTGTTTTTGTGCCACTCCTGACACCTCGCACATATACAGACACACAAAGCTAACCCTGTGTCCGACATGGAGGGCGATAAATTCTCTGGCCAGAAGGGCATAACTAACTAGTCAAAAGCATTTCGCATAATCTCACTATAACAACTCTGCAAAACCACTAATGGGCTACTTTTACGCACTCAGTATAAATCTGCATGATTAAGAGGAGGCCCCCCCGGGTGAAATTTAATAATTCAGCAGTTATGGGTTACATTTTCTTGTGCGGCACTCGTAAAGAGCCTTTATGAGTCGTTCGAAATTTTACCCCGCTGCCCCTCCCCCCTGCCCCTCCTTTTTTTAAGTTCTATACTTTCATAAACAAGTTACTGACAGTATGAGAATTAAACTTATCAATGGGGGGGAGGCGGGTGAACTCGGTCAGTAATCACAGTTTGAGCCTAGAGCCACTAATAAACTTGAGCTAGGAGTATTTTAATAGGAAATATAATAGCGAATTTGTGTTATGTGCGTTCTACATAGCTTCGATTAGTTATTTTTTTTTTTTCTCAATTTTCGTATGAAGTTAAATGTTTATTTGATGCATTTACAAAAACTGTAAAAGAAAACTATTTGCAATATCATAAAAGAAAGTAAAAGTGAAAATCCAATGAATGCAATATCAAATTGAAAAGAATTATTGGCAGAGAAATCCGATTGGGAAAATTCAAATAAAAGAATTGTAAGTGTTTGAAATAAAAACCAGATTTTCTTGCAAAATTCAAGTATACTTTATCAATTTTTACTTCAACTAATAAATATTTATTATTATTAGATTCCAAATGTTCAATCTTTCCTCACTCGTTCGCGAAAATGACATAATTAGATAATAATATGTAATAACTCTTTCATAAAGAAGCTACAATATATCCTGCTTACTCATGCGAACTAAACAAAAAATTATTGCGAATTCGTATCATCCGGTTATTGCAGCAAATAGAAACGAGATTCTATAGCGAAATATTAATTTCCGGAATTTAAACACGAATTCCAAGCTCCAGCAGTACATAATTTAAAAGAAATATTCATTAATTATGCGCCTAAAGGTGCCAGTTCTCAAGAAACGTTAATCTTCACATTAGTCTCAAAAACAAAATTATTCCCTCATTTTAATGGTCACTGTTTTCTTCAATTCCTCGGCCCATAAAAGTACTTTTAATTCCGAAACGCTTTGCACACAGCAAGTGCCTCTCGCGCCTTTGTTTTTTTCCCTCACTTTCTCTCTCTCCCCCGCGCTATAACGCCAAACACCAACGGCTGAAATGCAAAGTCGCCTTTCTGGGTGGAGGGAAAAAAACGACGACTTATACAGCGCGCGAGCGACAGAGAGAAATAAAAGAAGAAAAAAAAAGGAAAGAAGGATGGAGAACCGCGAAACTCGTCGTCGACGCGATGGCATTGGTGCGCGCGGCTCCGTCAGCGGTGAATACTAAAGTGTCGTGCCGCGATATTTTTTTTTGCTCCTTCCACCCCTTTTTCCTATTTTATTTTCACTTTCGAGGCTTGCCAAGCGCGACGACGAAAAATCCCCGAGACTCGCTAAACTCGGTGCTTCGCTCGGTACCAACGTATGAGCTCGCGTTGTTTTGTGCGTGAGATATAAAAATTACGAAATTCTGCCCTGCGCGCATAACAATATTATTATTACGTATACTATTAATACTGGTATTTTGATAATTTTTTGTGTCTCGTATTTTAGAACTTTTATATAAATTTTTCTTTGCGTATATGTATGGGTAGAGAAAAATTGTTGTTGGAGTTGAATTTTAATAAGCTGTATTTTGAATTCTGAAATGTTTCGCTTATTCAAATCACGAAAAATGCAAAGGGATGGTAAAATTAAAATTTAGATTTATTCATTCAAGATCAGAACTTTTTTAATTATATCACCCTGCTTTTTTACTAAATATTTCATTAAATATTCAATTTTTTTCTCAAAGTTAGTTGTAAAAGAAACGTACCTATGAGTATGCAGATAAAGAAAGAAAAAACTGCGGGCGCAGTATATTATTAATTTATGACGAGATTATTCCTGGGACAATGATTTGTGATTTGTTTCGAGCGTTCAAATGGTACAATTGAAATTCTACGTAAGAAAACAGAATCGAATCCTTCTTAGATAATCCAAACTTATCGCTCGCAAACTATCTCTGGCAACTTAAGAGCCCATCCCAGCTCATTTCCACGCAGAACAAACGCATCCCGAACGAGTCCATAAAACCGAATTTACCCTCACCTGCACACACCCCCACACCCACACACATACACACTCCCGATCCCCGCATAAATAATTCGCCTCGGCACGCAAAAATTCCTCTCACCCAGGATTATATAGCCTCTCCAAGCGAAAGGTCTAATAGCGTCGCTCGTCTGTCGCGGCAGTAACGGGAGCATCGGAATTTCAGACTTTCAAATCTCATCCTCCCCGTGTGCCCGAAAAGCGCGAGTGACTGCTAGCCACTCTTTCTCTTTCTCTTTCTCTCTCTCTCTCTCTCTCTCTCTTGCGACCGCAGACATTAGAAGGCCGCTTTCTTATTCCCTCGGATCTCTTCCTCTGGCGTCGCTTACTTATTTACCCTGACGCAGATGCAGCGACGCCAGCAACGACCGAGAGAGGATTGAGAATCGCTTAACAGATGCGCACTGCCGCGCGTATTCTATGGTTAATGCAGCCCGATGACGATGGCTACGAGCTTGAATAAGTGAGGCAGAGAAAGGGAGGATCGAAGGTTAGACTTTTTAAACAATTCTTATGAATGATTATGCAATCTTTTTGCCAGTTGTTGAGTATCGAGTTACGATTCGAGCTGCAAGTAACTGCTAAAGATACAATAAATATACAGGTAATGAATCTCTAGCTGGTTGCAAAAAAGGGTTGAAGAGCTCCAGAATGATTGAGCGTCAATAAAGAGTAAGGTGTTTCACAGAGAGGATAGTTTTACTCGTATTTAACATCCAATATTATTTTATAAAATTATCCAAATTATTGAATTTGAAATTATCAAGAAATTAAAACATTGATAAACACTGATAGAATTTTTACTTCTAAATATAAAAAAGAGAAAAGAAGCAGAAAGTTTTCTTATCCAAATGAGATATATTTGTATTTTTATGAATTTTTAAATCGGTATTAAATTTAGTGGATTTAGTTTTTGAATCGGTGTAGCACTTTTAATTAGGCAAATTAAATATGATTAAAACGTTACGCCACATAACATGTGGCTTTTAGACAGATATAAGCGTATAAAAGGAGCCAGAGCAAATCGATCCTTTACATCCACCAGCAGCTCTTTGTGCAACAAAGCTGTTAGGTACCTTCTCCCCCGAGAAAAATCTCTGTAATACAAGCGCACTATGGTACATACATAATCTTCATACCTACAAGGTGTATTTTGAAAAAAACTAGCTGGGATATAAAAAGTAAGCAGAAATAAAAATGTCGGGTTAATGCTGTACTTAAACTGTCTTAATCTTATTTTAAAAGTACACTTCGGAAAGTTTTACAAATTTCCTACTTGGAATCATATAAGTGGATAAGAGTCAAATAGCAAGCATTCTCATTAAGTGTTCTTGTTAATATAAATAAATTACTGCTGCTAATAGATTGGCACTCGGATTATTCATAATTATTTTAATTTTGTCGAAATTTTATGAAAATACTATTTTTGACAATAATCTTTCTTCATAGAGATTAAATAACTTACATAAAATAATTATATTTTATGTTTATGTATTCTTTTCCAGGTCACTTACTTTTATTGGAAAAATACAATATTAAAATAGTATACAGTGTATCAATTATCGTGCCCCTTAAGAGTTTGCCAAAGTCCTATCGTTACCACTCAAACTGTTTTACCGATCGGATCCTGATAATTTGTTATAACTTAATAAATACTTCAAATTATGCAAATCCCAAATACAGGTGTAGTTCGTCTATAAATTATCTAGCATCTAGTAAAGTTTCAAGTAAATATTTCAATGACACATTCAAAAATTCTTGTTTCTTTAAAATTTTCACTTAAAACATTGCCAGATTGTAGATAATTCATAGACGAACGGTACCTATATTTGGGATTAGCATAATTTGTAGTATTTATTTAGTTATAACAATTTATTCAAGATTCGATCCGTAAAACAGTTTAGTGCTAACTACAGAGTTATGATACCCCCTTAAGCAGACGACAGAGTCTGTTACGGTGGGCTTTTGTATCAATTAATAAAGAAAATCGATGAATTATTCATAGTTTATTATTAGTAATATTATTTCCTATATAGATGACGTCGCACGTACAATATTATAACTGTTTTAATTATTCCCTTAAAAAAATATCAAAGAAACGCGTATAAAAAATTAAATTTTATCTTTTCCAATTAACTTCCCTATTATTTCGTTCATTTATTCGGTGCTCGACAATTTTATTTTACGACCACGGTCGGTTAGATACGAAAAACATAATCGACATCGACCCCATTTAAACAAGTTTGGTTTTAATTATAGAAATAAATTACTTGGCGACGCCATAAACAAAAAAAAAGCCACAAAAGGGACCTCGTACAGAGTCGACGCGGATCAACAAATAGGAATAAAAACGGCTAAGCGAACACACGCGAGCATTGTGAAACTTTGAATACATGCGAAAAATCCACGCGCGTATCTTTCCCTCGACATCAAACAAAAATGTTGAAATTCACAAAATAAAAAATAACCTGCACACACATATACGCATTTAGAGTCAAAGAGCTGTAGCGCGCGCGTCAAGCTGGTGGTTATATACAGCGTTTATTGAACGTCGGGATGAACTCGAGTGCCTATTTACTGCTGGGTGCCCGGGTGTTGGGTAAAATGGTTCTTTTCTCATTTCGCGTTTGTTGGGCTTGACGGGGCAATAAAAAAAATAAAAAACAGCCGTTTGCAGGCGCGCGCCGCGTGTGGACGGTTCATTGAATCACTTTATATCGGTGAGCTGTTTTTATTTTTACAATTAAGGGTGGAACGCGCATATAGCTGTTGTGCTACATCTGCGAATGAATAGCGAGGCGATTTAAAGCTACGCGCTAGAAATATATGTTCAACGCATTCAAAATTGACATCGGTACATATAGGGAATGTTATTATATTTTAAATGAAGTTTTTCGAATCACGGATACGTCAATTCATCAAGCAGCAAGCAAAGACACGATGCTTACAATGATAAAACTTAATCAGGAATATGTACAAACTAAATTGTCAAAGGTACACATGTTTAATATATAAGGTCTGTAAGTCTGTTGAGGATGGTATATTATGTACAGATTAAGCCATTATTGAAACGTCGCAACTATCTGATATCCAATAATGTGACGGTTTAAATACATTTTTGTTCTTTGACGATCATCGGAGCCTTTACTACCACACTTTTAGAAATTAACGGAAATCAAATATCTGTCGCTCGTCAAAACCTCGTAAAACCATTCGCGCGATAACCAGTCCAAAGTACAAAAAAGAAAGGCGCTAAACGATCTTTATACCTGCACCTAACCACCCCTCCAAAAAAAATCCCCCGTATACTCGACGCTCATAATCAACAATAAACTGCAACGCGCGAGTCTCATCTCGCATTCCAGTTCTCGCGCACAGTTCGCATCCACTCCTCCCACGACAAATTCCAACTTATCTGAAAACTCATTACAATCTCGCGGCTGTAGCGCATTTGGGCCCCCTTTTCTCTCCACCCCCCCCCCCCCCCCCCCCCTCCGCATGACGTAATAAACGCCAAAAGCCGTAGTATGCAGCGGTAGAAGCAGCAGCAGCAGCAGCAGCAGCAGAAGAATAGGAGCCGCGCAGCGCCGCTGAAGCTGCAGATATGACTAGGAACCCATGAGTGCACAGAGAGAGAGAGAGAGAGAGAGAGAGTGAGCAACAGCATGCAGCAATAACCGCACACGGAGAGCAGCTCGCATTAACATTACATTACGTTCGGAATGGGATTGCGGAGGGCGGGCGAGGGTCGTTAAAGCGGCCACGTTCCGCTAGCCATTCCGATCCTCTCTACAATTGTACGTCTCCTACTCTTCCTCCTCTCACCTCCCCCGGCCCCACTATCTTTTGAAAATACACAGTGTGTGTGTGTGTGTTTGTGTGGGGAGGGGGAGAGGTCGAGTGTGTCCAATGTGTGGAGGGTTAAGTCGCCTGTTGCCAGGCCGCGCGTGTTATTGCATGCAATCATCTGAATAATACAGAAGCTGCTGCTGCTGCTACGGGCTATATATGCGATGTCCTGCCGGCGCTGCACACTTGACTTGAGGCATTGCTTGAGAGTACGAGAGAGCTTTTAGCTAGTGCAGCTTGTATACATATGCTATCTTTGGTGGGTTACACTGGGTATAGCCCCGAGCGAAAAATCTGGTTTGACTGGACGGTACTACGGATGCTAAGTTGATTGCATCTGGGTAGAAGAAGCGCAGGGCTTCATTTGCTATTCCATTGTTGAATAATAAGTGGATATATTTTAATCGAGAAGAAACAAAAAGACCGGACTGGCTTTTAACCCTATAGTTATTTGCGTATATAACGCTGCTAATGTACTCAAATGTTAAATTGGCTTTTACAAAATTTTGTTGTAGAAAAGTTATTTCGCAAACTCGTGTGTGTGTATGAAGCAAATAAAATGTGAATAACGCGCACTTCAATTTTGAAATTAACTTTATATGCGGTACAGAATAGTTGCTTCATAACGTAATAGCTTTTTTTTTTAATTAAAATGAAATTTCACAAAATTCTAGATTTCATCTCGACACGAGTAGCATGGTAAAAAAAAATTAATTTCATATACCCGCTACTTTCGTACATGTTATATTAAAAATTATTGACATAAAACTTCTAATGCCATAAAATATTACTAATTTTAAGTATTAATATATTAATAGATGTGACGGTGCAATGCAGTTCGTATAATTATATAATAAAAAAGACCAAATTAACTGAAAAAAAGCTGCCGTCGACCAATATTTCATCATCACACTCGCACTCGTTCGCTCGGCATTTCTTTCAATTTCGCGTTTTTTAAAAACACGATGATAAAGACTCGCCATTACCATCCCCCCGGGCGCGAATAAAACGTAATCTCGCGCGAGCAAATAATTAACAAAGTCAAATAGGCGCGGACGCACGGCTAACTTTTTAACGCTCGCTACGATCAAACTTAATTAATCCGCGATGTGTTCACACATTTCCACCAAAAAAATAATCATCATGCATTCCTCAAAAATAAAAGCATATATTACAACATATTCGTTTCAGCGAAAGTTGGCGAAAGTCCTAGAAACACTTCTGAAGAAAACTCAAGAGAGAGTGAGAGCTGAAGGCGCGCGCAGACTTAACGAGCTTAATTTGAATGCCGTTTAGCGTGAAAATTAACCGAGTCCAAGAGTGGGAGTGGCTGCAGGAGAGTGGAAGGGGGTTGGAGAAGGAAGGTGGAAGACAAGCCGAAAGTACACCGCGTAATGCGCCCTTTGGCATGTATGGCGCGAGTAGTAAAGCTCCGCGTGCGGCCTGGCAAACGGCAGCTCCGCGCTCTACAACAACAGCCTCGCGGCACTTCCAGCTGAAAGAAAGTCCATAGTCTGTGTGTGCAGTGCCTGTGTGTGCATTGCGAGTAGATCTTTAGGAGAGAAACGAGATACTGTAAAGATTTCGGGATTAAAAATCTGTAGTTTCGTCTATTTAAGTTGCTTGATCCCCTTAAATACGCGAGAATTTCTATTATCTTTTGGCACTTATGTACTTTTAAAAGTCATGTATAGCATAATCATATGAATAAAATACACATTATGCTGAACGATAAACATTGCTTAATTTTTGTACATTTTCGTAAAATAATTTTATAATTATTTTGAGTGTATTTCTTTTTTTTTATGCTTCACTCCTCTCGCGTTCGGATAAACTGCGCTTGGAAGAAAAATTAAATTTTCTCACGTTGCATTCAACGCACATCAATGCTATTAGAACAAGCTAAAATGTACCAGCGCGGCAAAGCAAACGCGTTTACAAAGAGAAGAAACCAATTTTAGCCGCAATATTACAGTAGACGGCAAACATCATTCGCGGCCGCTTTATATAAATAAAGCCCGGCAACTCAGGGGCGCGAACAATCGTTCGCAAATAATCTGTTGCGTGCGGGGGAAACGTTTAACGTGAGCCGATCGCTCGATCGAATCCATTCAGCCGCAAACTGAGGCGGCGACCGACGGCTTTAGCATATATAGCAGGACATTGGGGAAAATCATCCCTCGAAGAACCGCCTACCATGTCTCTTGTGCACACCTACACACCTACACAAAGACACACATGTATATATGTATATATGTGTACACATGTATTGGTAATAATGTAAGAGCCAAGTCAGTCGCGTTTACCGAGGCGAAACGAGCCAATGAATAGCCTCAGACCCGTCCTTGTACAGACCTAAATTACAATGCGGATTGCCGCGTGCATTGTGCAGCCAAGAAAGTTATACGCTATAGGTACGAAGAATGAGTGTATGTGTGTGTGTATATATATATGATAATGGAATTGTCTTTTCTTTCCGAGGCTTGATTGCTCGAGGGGTGTAATTAATTATTTGAGAATTTCGTCAATTGAAGGTACTGCGGGTCTGAGTGAAATGAAGATTCATGGATTTTGATTTGTACCGGTTAGAAACGATCGTTGGCGTGGCAGCTTTTGTACACTTTACGACGTGCAGTAATAGTTGCTCTGACAAACTTCCATAAAAGAAAAACTTGTGCGCTAAACGGCAATCAGACTGTAACATCGTGCTATTAGCCTTTCTACCCCGCAACAAAACCATAAACATATTTTCACATCGATCGTCTTTCTCGACCGCGCGAAACCATCAACCATCATAAAAGCCTTTATCCTCGAATCCTCCGAAAAATGCAAAAAGTTTCGAATCACCGCCATAAACACACGCAGGCGAAGCCAGATAACCATCGCTCATTCGTTTCATTCCATTCGAGAGAAGCGCGCACAACTGCAGCAACCGAGAGAGAAATCCTCGTAAGCCAATCTCGAGGCATCGCGCGCGCAACCGTAAATAACTTGTCGAATTAAGTCACGAACTGCACGCGTCCAACGAGTCTCGAGAACTACCTTTTACCTTTCTTTTCTACCCCCCACCACCAGCAACAGCAACAACAGCAGCAGCAGTAGCAGCGGTGCAATTCTGGAATACAAAACACAAGGGAAGAGGAGACAGACGGACTTGATTCGGTAGTAAAGCGTTAATTAACGTAAGCTCCGCGAATCGGTAATTTCCCGGGCCGGCCGTTTCGTATCCTGTTCCGGAGCGCGAGCCCGCGATAGCGCGCACCACCTCCAACCCCCCTATATATATACGCTTCCACGGTCGTAATGGACGTTCTATTACCTCGAACCCTGTACATTCCGACTCTGTGTGCGTGTATGTGTATGTGTGTGGGTGGGTGTGCGGATACACAGGCGGTAGCATAGACCGATTGCTTTTACGTGGATATGTTCGTGTACTGCCGAGTGCAAAGTTCTTTCTTTAACGACAATAACGGCGCCGAAAACGGGCTTTGGCTTCTTGGCAAAATGAGGAATTAAAGACGCCCCGAGAGTTTATTTCGACCCTCATTCTCGAGTATATGGGATAGCCTTGCTACTTTTTGAGTAGACGGTTTCGCTATTCTTGTATGCATGAGTAAATGAGGTGAGGTGAGGATTGGATTTTAGGATCAACGTCGATTTAAAGAGTTGTACATAGCAAATTCTTTGACATAATTATATTTAGAACATTGCGAAGAGTGCGAACGATATTTTTAGTGATCAAAATTTTGTTTACGGACATATATTATTTTTCTCTTACGATATTATCAAATATTTATCATCTAACTTTATTGTATCTCTATATATTTTCATACTAGGAGATCGAATAAATATATATATATATGAATTATTCGCATAAAAACAAAAGTATATATAAATTACCGGTACGATACGGTGCATGTGACGATCAAAATTCGGTATTTGAAATGTGAATATATTTCCTTTACATTGATCAGATAACTAAGGGAGTAAATGTTACGAAACGGAAGTGTTCGTGGATGGAAAACGCTTTAGGGACATGTCGATAGGTCAATATTAAACCGATGCCACAAAATGTCGGTCGTCGAGAGATATTATATTTGATAAACCTTCATTAACCTTGCCAATGATTTATAAACTCCGCAAACGACTGTATAAAAATTACATTATTCTCCATACCTACAAATACGCAATACAGTTTATTTAAAAATAAAATTTCAAACGCAACGCAAACAAAATTAAGTTAATTATTACGAGTTATAGTTGATCTGTTAGTAACAGCTGAACTTATTCGTGTAAATATTCTTGTTATTCAAAAATATGAAGGGCATGTAATCTTCGCATTATTTGGTTGTGTGGGTAAATTGTTGTATGCATGACTTACATTGAATGTTTAATGTGCCAAGGTAGGCTTTGTGAGCGACAGAATTGATGAGACAGGTATGTCACGACTAATAGAAAATCAGTATAATAGCTTACGGTATTAAACTATTTACTCTATAATTATTATATAAATTGCTTTAAAAGCTAGAAATTAAATATTTTCTCATTTCTAAAGATTATCATTTTTTTTTAATAACACTTTTTATAACTAGCTACATAATCATAAAAATACGTTACATTTATTGAAATATTATTACCAACTCTAAAATTAGACTATTATTATCACTAATAAAATGTCCAATCAGTTTAAAAAAACTAAATAAACTCCGATTACCAATATCTGTCGAGAAACTAATTCGAGCAGGTCTGAACACCGTTCCCAATCAAATGAATTGGTATGGTAGACTATATTCGTTAGTAATGATTTTTTTTTTTTTTTTTAAATATATTATTCCCGAATCGAAACATTGTTTACCCTAGGAAAAGAAAGAAAGAAGCAGAAACACATTTAATTTTTACCAAAAGATCTTACTTGTACGCGACGTTCATAAGTTAAAAACAACTGTCAAGCAGAATCTAAACCAACATCAAACATTTGCTTCGCAACGCTTTTTTATTATTTTATAATACATAATTATGCAGATAAAGATGTTCTTTTACTAGTTACGCATATACTAATATATGTCCGTAATATGTATTATAATCAATCATCTTTTTAAACATTTCCAAAACCCGCTAGCACATAATTTTTTTCCAGCAATTCCCATTTTCAAAAACTTTCACAAGAACAAAAGCTCGGATAAATGCATTTTCCAAAACCATAATTATAGCCACCAAAACACAATAAAGATCTAGGTATTCCTGTATTTTTTCCGTGCTATAGCGCAAGCGTCGAAAAGTCAACGGGTGGCTAGAGGGACCACGACAAGAGCGTCAAGACCGATTTCAATTTCAATATCAAGTAAACCCCGTTCTCCGCGCCAACTCCCTCTCGCGCATACACACTAGTCCTGGTATAATATTGGTTCTGTCGAGCTCCGCAAGTGCACGTGTATACACGCTCCAGGCATCTCAAATCACATATAGGATTCTTCATATGTAGGATCGAGTGAGTTGTACGCTTCTACGAAACCCTCAGCGCTATATAATTCCAAAACCTTCATTTTGAGAAAATATTCTCTACGCACTTTGATTAGTTTTGTATATAAACAATTAGAAATTTACTAGGGGAGTCCCACTCCTTTGGGTCACGGATTTGGCTAAAACTTTGAAATACGCCTTCTGACGCTAATTTATGAAAAAAAGCCAAAACAGTACGGTCTACTATTTGAATTTTCCGAAGTTATGAGCGACTATACTCGTATTTTGAAACAAATTAATAAAAATCCATGTTACTATTATTGTTCATAACTTAGCTTGTGAATCCTTTGCACAATTTTGTACATGCAAAGTATAAAAAATAGAAAGAAGGAGCTTTAATTTATGACATGTAGCGTAAAAAATATTGAATTTTTACACAGTTATTGAAGATCGAAAATAGTTAAAAAATTAATGCAAAAAATGTCTATCAATCAATATAATTTATTTTTTATCAGTTTTTGGACTTATTTTTTACTAATGTCAATCTTCTATAACTTTGTAAAATATCTCATCAATATTTTTATACGCTACAAGTCTTCAATTAAAGCCCCTTTCTTTATACGTTTACTTTGCATTTACAAAATTGTGCTAAAGGATTCGCAAGCAGAGTTATGAACAATAATAGTAACATATATTTTTATTCAATTTTCTCACAATAGGAGTATAGTCGCTCGTAACTTCGGAAAATTTGAATATTAGTCCATACTGCTTTAGCTTTTTTTCATAATTTAGCGTCAGAAAGCATATTCCAAAATTTTAGTAAAATCCGTAATCCAAAGAAGTGGGATTCTCCTAGTTAGAACTGTCCACAATTTGCACTTATATAAATTATTCTAAAATGAAGAAAAATTTCCTAAAATATTCCTAAGGGACTGCGATCACATAAGACCAATGTAGGTTAGTTGACGTGGTATTACGCTAGGTAAAGTCACAGAAGGGAAAAATGTGCGGTCGCGAGTTGAAAACAAGTGCGACAGATATAGACGTGCAGAGAGCGAGAAGGACTGCAGATCGATTTCTGTATTATACGATTCCGCGGGTATTGGACGCTGTGGCGACTGTGGGGTAGGAGGATGGGGCGGGAAGGGGAGAGGAGTCAGAGGGCGCGAGGGCTATCAAAACAGAAATTTCCTGCTTCGATTCCCTCGTATTCCATTTGTTTCGACCGCCCGCCACCACCACCACCACCGTCAATCCTCAATTTCTTTTTTTTTTTATCTCCCCCACCGAATCCAACTGCCAATCCACGCTCTGTGAATTATTCACGAAATTCACGACGCTGGCGAGCGCAAAAATTGCGAAAGGCGACATATATATATACACGCACACAAATGGACAGAGAATGTGTTTTTTTTTCTTTTTGAGGTGCGCGAATTGCCCGAGAATCTGCAGTGCTCTTGTAACGGATGAGCATGTATATATATGTGTGTGTGTGTGGGTGTGAGTGGCTACTGCTGTTGGCCATTTCGACGGATTGCCTCATGGTGGGCGTTATTTTAGGAGGCGCGGAGAAGCTGTAATTGTCGTTTGCTTTTGGGATTCTCTCTACCTTTTTTTTCCTTTGTTTTGGATCTCGTTCGCGAGGGATTTGGCTATCGTTCGTTTTCTTTTTTTTGTTCGGCGCATGCGATACGCGCGATTGGCGGTTTCACGCTTGAATTGGCTTGATTTTTTTTTATTTAAATGCGCATTCCGCCACCTATAATGCTTTTTACCGTCAACAAAATTTTGATAGATATTTAAAGGTTCATGGAAATAAATTAATAATCTGAAAAAGAAACCATACTTATTTTGGCTTTCCAAAATCAATCGCGATTTTTAAAAGCCAAGAATGCTCGCGGTGAAAAAATAGATAAAGCCGTCAGTGAAATAAAGCCCCAGAAAAGCCAAAGAGATTTAATTTCCGATGAAATTCTGGCCGCGAGAACAGGTTCCCTCTCACCTATGGCAGTGGTCGAAACCAAAAGCTGCGGCCCTGGAACTATTTATTAAGTGATAAGAGTCGACGTGAGGGCTGCGCCAGACCGTATCGCTCGTCTGCACAGAGCAAAGCCCTCGTGCCAAGTGGAAAGAGGGTCAGGTAAGACAAGTTGCAAGCGAAAGGCATGAATATATGTGTGTAGTGATGAAGTCGGATACGTAATAGGTATTACCTTGCCAGGTTTGAGCTGGACGACAGAATGCGTTTTTGCGTGTCCATGAATTAAGAATGGTGAGACTTGGTGTATTTATAACGCAGTTCGGTATACTTTTGACCCTTTTGGTCCTTCCGTTATCCGTTATCTACTATTTCAGACCATTAGAGGGAACCAGTGCGAAACCGACACCCATCATCTGCAGACGAAAGAATCTAAATCGACTTACGCGTATAGAAATATTTATTTTTAAGAGAAATCTTGACCGAACTGTTGCAGATATACAAAAACATTTTAAAGGAAATGAAAAACTATGTCAATATTAAAAAAGTTCTTGGTTCCTATTTTCTTCATAATTTCTATAATAATAATCTTTTTAAATAGGAATCTCTATCGCAACAAAAAAGAAAATTACGAGTACTCCACACATGTAGCACTTACCAAAAAAGGGGAAAAGTGGAAATTATTCACAGCGAGCACAGTGTCGCAGACGAATAAAACAATAACTTTCCGAAATCGCCCAATAACTGACGTGCTCAACACACAATACGCGCGATTTCGAAAACAAGCATAAAGTAAAACGCCGCAACGCACACACGCGACTGTAAGTTAAAAGTTGGTAATGCACAAGAACAACAAGGTGCAAGTGTTCTCGGTGCCTCGATCGGAACAAGGAACTCGTTAAGACATATAAGAAGAGAGTGCGAAGGAGGGGTGGGAGCGGACAAAGAGCGAAGAGCATACCACGAATTAAGTTCGCGCCTCTCGCCAAACTCGCGTATATGCATGTATACAGTGAGATGCAAGGGTAAACTATGATTAAGCTCTTAACCTGGCGAAGTTTATCTCCTCGCACGCCGCGGCACCGCACTCCAAATTAACTCCGTGCCACTCATCTTCTGCTGTAATATGAGTCATTGTGCCAAGTAGCAGCGGCAGAAGGTTTATAATAGGTAGGAAGAAACTACACTGCTTCCTGCTATAACGTGCAACTTTTTTCCCTTGAGATCCGCGTTCGCGAAATAAGAATTACTTTGCTTTGTTTAATTTTTGTAACAATCTCCAAAATAATAAAACTTACATGCAGTTAACTTTTCAATTAATAGAACCGCAACTAAATCATTCGCACTTAGCTTCCTCTAACTTAATGTTTGATTCCAATGTACATGTGTTATATAATTTATAAATATATTGAGTAATAAAACCTATTTAAAAACAGTTCAATAACTATTCTTTAACTAAAATATTTAAAAAAAAAACTTAAAAATCAGAAAATCTCATATATTCTCAGAACTTATTAACCAAATGCTTAGAAAAAAATATACAGTTGTCAAGGTACAAAAATCCTATTTATATATAAAATTTTGAAAAGATTAAAGCAGTTTTACTCCTGTTTTCGAATGCCATAGAATAACAATTTTTTCAGAATGTCATTATTTTCTCAAAAAATAACGCCTGTAAATTAAAAAATTCAGGTTAATAATATTCTTAATAATTTAAAACATTATAAAGATATTTGAAAGTTATAACCTAAGTTTCAAAAAATTACATTTTTCAAAATGACAAAAGAACGACGCAAACTGTTTTAGAAAATAATTTCTCAAATTATAGGTAATTAAAAGTCCTTGCATAAATATATTGTAAATTTATGAAAGACTAAATTCACGCGCGCTTTGCGCGCCTATTTTAACATACGTGTCAATGATTAAATTCTAACAAATCCTTGAATACTAATAAATATTTTCTATTTCATGTGTCTACTTTTCTTTGTAATTAATCAATGATTTTAAGAATGACTATTAAATATTTCTCACAAGATAAGTATCAGTATTGTACGAAATAGCCGATTACGACGCAATCTAATTTTTGAGGTTAGAAAATATTAACTCTTAATTTATAATAAATTCATTTAATATATTAATTTATATCTAAGTAAAACAGCAACACCAAACTTGATTTTGACGAGCCAATTTATTTAATCTTTTTTTTAATTTTTGCCAACGTTTCGACCATTTTGTGTATGGTCATCTTCAGGGCACAATATTCTTTTAAAAACTAGCGCATGTTTAAAAATATGTTTAGTTAAATTATGAACTGTCTCAACCTATAAACATAAAAAGCTCTTTTATAAAAGTCACATTCACTGAAATTTAAATAATGTATGTCAGAAAGAGATTTAAGTCAAAGTGAAATTGAGCTAAGACTGAACCCAGAAGTTACGAAAATTTGGATTCAATTTGAATTCAAAACGGATATCTACCCATAACCAATCAGATCATGTCTTTAAATGGTTCACTTCTTCCGGTCATGACTTTTATGTAAGGGGATTAAACTTGAACGAAAGAAACTGAAAAACTAAAAATTGTAAAGTCATTTTCTTAAATAAAACAAAAGATAATAAATCTTAAAATTTATTTTTCAGCCCTAACTCACATAACAAAAAAAAGAATAAAATGTATTTAGAACATGAAAATCGGTTCATCCGCTCCCAAGATACAGTGGTATATTTACACACACACACGCGCGCGAAAAAAAAATTTTTCAAAAATAGTCACTTTTTGTTCCAATGTAGTTAAAAAATGTTTTTAAGGATTTTTGTAAAAAAAAATTTTCCATCGTTTAAAACTTCCTCTCTGAAGAAGCAAAATCAAATTTTCCGTTACTGTTCAAAATTATATACGATGATGCGAGTAGAACGAGAGGATATGTAATATAAGCGTGTACAAGGGTACAAGGAGTTTGGGAAGAATGCTATGTGCAAATGCAGGACAGTTTAGAAGTGATTTTCGTTCGCTAATGAGATCGACAAAGTATGGCAGCTATTCGATCAGGTCTTTGAGCGCATCAAACACCCGATATAATTGGATGCGATGAGTTAATCAGAGCAGTGTTTCGTAATAGGGCAAACAAATTGTTAGAAATGTACGCGACGAACCGAATGAACTTTTGCTTTAAGTTGATGCTATTAAGATGCATTTGTGCCTATCCATATGTATATCAAACCTACCTATTTAAAATAATTCACTAATTAATTTTATATAAAAAATAACATTTTTACTACAATAATATATCAAAATCGGATGAAATTTCAATTGGTCCAAGGAACGGCTAATAAAATCACCCAAAACTCGAAAAGACTTTTGATAGATCAGGTTTAGATCACAGCAAAAAAGTCAAGAGAACACTTAAAAGTGGGCCAGGTGTCAGGCCACAATTATTGCAGTCGTCAGATGTAGCTTAACGTAGGTCCGCTTATATTATGACGGAAGCGACCAAGACACGCGGGACGAGTTTGAAACGCTTGAGGGCGTCAACACAACTTGGGGTCGGAATTTCCGCCAAGTTAAAAGTAGTAAAGTACCTCGGCACAAGTCGAGCTTTTCACGTCTCGCAGGACGACGCGGCGATAATAAAAGAATGATCCTGGAAGTATCGATTTGATATAGCATCGCACACGGTACCAACAGTTCTCTTACTGTCTCCCCTGCCTTTTTATCTGAACCGACGTTTGAGAGGCCTTGCGTACTAGCCCCCGACTGCAATACATCAGTATTGTCTTGGGAGAACGGCGAACGCCTTCTTCTAACCTGCAACTATACTCTTCTCCTTCCCGCTTTCTAACTCTTGACGTGTGACGTCCCTGCTTCTCCTGCGTTTTAGTATAACGCTTATTCACTTTTATCGAAGTATGCATAAGCTGCTGCGATTTTATTAAAAATTTATTTATATGTTATATTAAACTCGTATGTAGTGCGTTCGTATTAAAACTATTTTTTATATCGGATTTCAGTAAATTAAGTCCAAGTCAAAGTCACAGCATTTAAAGTACTTTTGTACTCAATATTTTTTCAAACTATCTTGTTCCACGTTCGCTTGCTGTAAACTTATTTTATCTACTAATTTCGACCAAGATCGGAAACATTTTAAAATTGTATGTGTACTTCTTAATTTAAAAATTACATTAACAGCTTATAAAATACACTTTATGTTATAGCTTAAAAAGCTAAATATTACCTTACAGAATCTCTATGACAATGAAAAAATTTTCCAGGATTTTTTTCCAATACTTATAGTCAATATATTTTTCTGAAGAAAAGAATATGCCCGACTGAAAGATTAAATAGCATATTTATTTTTTAATACCTCATCTCGCGGCGATCTTTCCTCGATTTTCTTACAACTCCGTGAGCTGAGCCGGGGTATCGTTTTTCCTGCGTATAGCAACTCTATACCGGTACGGCAAATGCCCTAAGGGTTCTGCGGCTAAGCGCAAGGCCGAGAGAAGATCCCCTGGATTTCTTGCAATCCACACGGCTTCCTCCCTCCCTTTCCCTTTGCTTTTTTGCCCGAGACCACGTCGACTATTTTCCTTCTTGATTACTGTGTTTGCCACTCCTGCCAAACTCTAAGTACGAAAGACCCGTGCAGTTCTGCAGGACTAAGAGAGAAGGGGGAACGTGGAACAAGAAACTCGTAACCCAACGGCAGTTGACACGAGTCGTGCGGGGAGTAAGAGAGAGGATCAAGCCGAGAAGTGAAGTCCGACGACGCGGCTCTCCCCAGTTCGAATTGATTTTACCCGAGGAGATTCTCACCGGCCGCCACCGTGCAGCCGAACAATTCCCTTCTTTTTAATTAACAGTTTATAAAGCTCCTATATATAAACCTGCCTTGGCGACTCGACTTTTAGTCTTCTTGTTTCTCTCTCTCTCTCTCTTTCTCTCTCTCTCTCTCTCTCTCTCTCTCTCTCTCTCTCTCTCTCTCTCTTTCTCTCTTTCCATACCCCACTTTCTTTTGCTTTCTATCGTTTGGGGCTTATTTTCTTGCATCAACTTTAAGAAAGTCCGGGCTTGGCTTTTGAGTAGGAAGTCGGCGTAAAGACAATTTAGATAAATTAATATTGAATCTGTTAACGAGTTTTGGATTGTTTGAACTGCTCTTGCGATATTGATGCGCACAGACCCAGAAACTTTGATAAATTGTTTATATAAATTGAACCATATTTTTTTAAGTATTTTTTATTAAATTAATGTATTATATTGTAATGAATATTGAATAAAGGTAACTCTCTCAAATTATTTACAAATCTGACATTGTATTATTTCATTCCTTAAAACTATTTTGGAACAATAATCGTAATAAACTGAAAAATATATGTGTTCGATAAAATTAATTGTTACATTATCCATAGGATCACCAGATTTCAATGAGATAAACGATATGAGAACTAATTTTCATTTATTAGAAAATACTATAATTGCAAATACAAAAAGGCTAATAGTACGAAATAAATAAATATCGTTCGAAAGCAATGTGACCAACGAAAATCTTAAGCTGAGCAGATAATTGGGATGGATTGGACCTCCGATTTGTGGACGGTTTTCTGGCTCAGGTCAGGATTGGTACCTTGTTCTATGCGTGAAGCAACCTTTTCAGAAGTGCTTGACCTTGGGACACAGTGGAAGTTAATATTTCTCGACTTGCTACTGGTGGCACGGCAGCTGGATGCGCAAGTAGGCACAGGTCGGAGAGAAAAGCAGATCTGAGTGTCAGTTTTGATGACCTTGGTACGATGCAGCGTACAGCGTCCATCTTCTTCGCTGCTGTTTTGTTTTCCGCTACGTTGGCTTTGACGACCGGCTTCCTGATCACTGATGACGTTTCCAAGACGAGGAGACTCGAAAGTGCATTGGGCGTTCTTTGCTTTCTCGGCATTCTCGCGAGCTGGACCCTGGCATTGATCGTCCTTAGTCATGGCGTATGAAGCTGCGAACTCATCTGATTTCTGAATGAGGCATCCTCTGGGGGTTTGCTGATCGTTATCTGGTTCTGCGTCATTGTTTCCACAGAGACCACGGACCGATTTGCGATATCTATCTCCAGCCTGAATGCAAAAAGGAATAGTTAATAACAATATTTATGATAAAAACACATATTTAATTAGACGTATTTTTAAATCCCTTACCTGAATCTCAGCACGAGATCCATCATATAAGACTTCAATGTCGTATTTGTCAGAAACGAGTTTCAAAGATTTGTCTGCAAGCTCGAAAAGTTCGAAAAGAACTTCATCGCTCTTCTTTTCCTGGTGACTCTGGTGTTTGGAGTACTTCATTCTCTGGCCGTTAACCTTGGCTTGATTTTGTCGCGATCCAGATGCCGATAGTTCGATTTCCTTTTCACCAAGGGTGATCTTGAAGTCCTTTTGTCCATTCTCGTTTTCTCTTGTCAAGATGCTTACGTGCATATCTTCCTGGATTTCTTGTTGCTGACTTGGCCTATCAGGGTTGTTTTTAGGGTAGGAAGTCATCGCCACATGCCAGCATTTGCCAAGATTAAGAGAGTAGATATGATCGTCGAAAGTCTTCGTCTGAGATTTATCCAGAGAACAAACACCTATAATTACATAACATATTTATAAATTTTTTCCTTTCATAATAGAATATATAAAAACTTTTTATATGAAAATACTTACTGTTTGGTGAAATGCTATTCTCAGGATCTTGTTTGTCTGAGCTGTCTCTGCTTTTTCCATTGTATTCATTGTTTGGACGACGAAGTCTGATATTTTTGACATCTAGTTTTCCTTCTTCTGTTTTAATCATTATATCAACTTTCTCATCGTTCTGCGACAGCTCAAATGCAACTTCAATCTTGTTATCCTCTTGTCTTTCTTCACGATTTTTACGCGTTTCAGAATTTTCCGGCGCCATGCTTAGAGCTAGCTCTATACCGTTCATAACCAGTTGTTTTAAAGGTGTCTCATCTTCAGTAGTAATGATAATGCGACCTGCATCCATAGAGGCAGCACGCTCATTAGCCCTGTCGCAAGCCGGTGTCATTTTGTTACCGCTTTGACTTTTTTCCTTGATGCATGATTGTGCATCGTGCGATGAGCGAATTTGATTTTTTCGTTGTTCAGTTTGCTTTACTTTTGCTTGAATTTTTACTCGGTTCTTTGAGTTATCACTATTTTCACCACTGCCTCGTCCATAGTGAATATCAGCGTCGAATTCTTGTGGTTCATTGGCTTTCAACGTTTCTTCGTAATCCAATGATTCTATATTTGGAATCTTGCTTTCCAACGCAACAGATAAATGATAGTCTTGGCCGTCCTTTGACGTTGCGCGAGTATACAAAAGAGCGCGTGATTTCCAGTCAATATTGCTCAACCCTAATGCTGCTGTAAGACTTAACGACGATTGCATATTACCACCATTAAGAGTAATACTGACATCAACAGCGCCAGCCTGGGCAGAATTAATGTTTTTGGAGACTTTCCTTAAAAGTTGTTCTTTACGTTCGCGTTCACTGAGATCCTTTTCTAGATGAGGTGCCTTGGCGTTCGGGGACCAGCTTTCAGATGTTTCACCATCGTTATTACTATCGCTGGTTAGAGAGTCAACAGAAACTTTCATTTCTGCACTAATATCAGTATTAGGAGATAATTTCAAGAAATAATTTTTATACTCTGCTTTGGTAGGGCTGCTAGGATAGTAAATAGCTGACACTGACTGAACAAGATCCATTGCAGCATCCAGAGCCCTTTCTGTTTTGCCTTTTGTAACCTTATTTTCGTCGCTCGATTGACTGTTAGATTCCTCCCACTTGAATTTCAATTTTGAATTGTTACTCTCGTCGTTTAATTCCACTTCCGTTGGCGTTGAACGATCTTTCTCGATCGTGCGAGTGTTTTTGTCCTTTGGAACAGGTCGAAGGCTCAAAATATCGTATTTAGAGGTGAAAGGTTGTGTTTTGAATTGAAGAATTTTAAATTCAGGTTCTTCATTATGGGGTTGCAGTTTGAAACTAGCTTCTTGCTTGGATGTATCGTACTTAACTTCAGATCGAACTGGTACGTGAACTTGAAGAGACCTATCTATACCAGCGATGTATTGCTGATGCTCAAATGGAGTAACAAAGCTAAGTCTTTGCTGAACTTTGATACCATAAACCAATCGTGCTTTACCAGACATAACTGCGGATTTTGGTACGCGAGATTGTTCCTTTGAATCGGATTCAGATCTCACTTTGCCTTGTCCTTCAATGCTCATTAGACTTGGGGCTTTGAGTGAATACGTGAACGGAAATCCAGTCTCAGTAGGGAAGCTCATAGTAACTTCATAGCTGGATAGTTTAGTATTTTCGAAATCCATCCCTTGTTTCATTGACTCCTCCCATTGCTTAAGCTCTATAAATATATATATGCATTTAAATATAGAATTAGAATATTATACTATTATTGAACTTTTTATTAATTTATATATGATTCTATAATAAATAGCAGATTGAATAATACTTACGTTCTGGAATCTGTTCGATGGAGTGATTATCAAAGGACACAAAGTTATCTCCCGATTTCGAGGTCATGAAAGCGAAACCTTCTACTTGTTGAGGCTCTTCTCCACGAATTCCTAATAACTTTGCAATATTTTCAGGTGAGTACTTCTGTTGCTGGGCTTTCTGGCTACTATCATTATCCTTGTTACGGCCTTCTATATTTCTTTGCACGAAGTTCCACAGGTCTTGAACACTAGAAACACTGCCTCCCAATTGAAGTTTTGGTATCTTCAGACCTTTGAAAGTGGGGGTAATGGTAACAGATACACCTTTAGGAATGATACTATCATCGCTACCAACATAATTAGCTTCGATTGAAATGCCAGAGTGCGTTTCAGAGTCTTTGTAGTTCTTGAAATAGGCTCGAGAATATTGTAGACCATATTTTTCAGAAGTCAATAGAGGTAAAGCAGCTTTGGCAGAGTTTGAAAGCTCATACGCTTCACCACCTTGGAGTTCAGCGAGTGATTCAATAGTTGATTTCACGGCAGAATTAACGTGTTTGTTGCTGTCGTAATTTGTGTAATCAGCCATCCTCTGCAGCATACTTGTTGGAGGATTGGTCTTCATTAACATATATACCGCAGCAGTTCGGATTTCGTAATGATCAGCATTGTTAGAATAGATCTTGTAAAGGACTGAACGGGCAACTTTAGGGTGACTGGTTGCAAGTTTGTACATTGACAATACCATCATAAAGCGTTGATATGGCGATACCTCTTTCTTTCCTTCAAGATATGGCTCGAGGACTGCTAAAATTCTAGGATGTGCTGTTCTTCCAAGTGCTGTGACATAGAGTTGGATCTTCTTACTGTCACCATTTTCCACAGCTGCCTTCAATTCTTCGCCCATATAAGGGATATACTTTTCATGCACATTGTTATTACTCCTTGAGAATAGTCTGCCAAACGCATGCACAGGGTAGCGATTGTGTGCGCTTCGCTTATTAACGACGGCATGACGAATAAGATCGGCTAAAGATATAATAGCAGCATCACGAAGAATGTGTTGTTTTTTGGTCTCTGGAGACTTGGCTAACTCCTGATAAATTAAAAGAAAAGGTTATTTTTCGTAACGACGCACGACAAATGCATTATTTTAAGATAAATACTTACAAAGAAAGCATCCATGTATTCGGGAGTAGGTACTCGGGCAGATTTCGCAACAGCGTCGATAACATTTGCTGCTTCACGTCCTTGAATCTTTTGGTTTTCAATCCACTGTTTGATATTAACGAGAGCGGGTCCAGTGCCAGCTTGAGCAACGGCGTCACGGAATGTTGTCCATGCAACTCTGCGAGACTTTTGGCCTTGTTTGTCTTGATTAAGTTGATTCGAACTTTGTGGCTGCTCGTACATATCGCGTTGAACATCAGCAATTTGTTCTACATTCATCGTACGAATCAATCTTGACAGAATGGTGAATTTCTCGAGTGTCTCCTCTTCTAGCATGCTATCAGGTTTCTGCATTTCATTGCCAATTTGTTGTGCAAGATATTTAGCAGCGTCTACGGCGTCTACTTTATTATCACCTTGAATGGAATTTCCTTTATTTCCAATGAAATATGCAAGCATAGGGTTACGAGGTGCCTCCATCAGTTTTGGTTTCGGTTGCAGATAATTGTTCTCATCGTTCTCCTGAATGCTATCTGAAGAGTCAGACTTAGATTCGTCGGAGCTTTCGTCACGCTTTTTCGATCTGCGATTTTGATCGTAAACATTTGATCGGCGTGATGTGGTACCTTCGAATGGATTGTTATAATTGTAGACTAGATTTCCAGTTGATTGAGGATTTGAAGGAGTCTCCATTTCCTGAGAAATATCCTTCATTTCGTGTAAAGTAAGATTCATCTTACTGGCGACCATTCCTTGCTGGGTATTCTGTTGATCTGGGTTAAGAACAACTTTATTTGTTGTAACGGAAGATTGGATGGTGAATCTCTTAAGGCTACCAGAAATAACAACGCGACTCAATGAAGATCTCTGTAAAATACATGGAAAAATATAAAACGAGGCTTGCAAATAATAATTAGTTTAATATAAAGATATAAAAATGAAAACTTACGGATAAATATTTTCCATTATCATTGCTACCTGGTTCCCAATTGTTGCGACCATTCAAACCAAAATGATAGCTTACTCTCTGTTCACAATTGCTGTAGTTCTTGGTTTTTACGAGAGAAATGATATCACCATTTTCACGGAGTTCTGGCATGGGTATTAATTCTGGCCTATTCTGAAGCATATGCTCTGGTAAAGGAGAAATGTCGTAAACAACTTCACATTTACCACCAACGGAATCTTCCATAGCTTTGAACATGGCATAAGGTTGTTGACCTTCCGGCAATTGATTATGCTTTGACTGTTTAGCATTTTCACCTTGGGTATCAACTTGCAACTGACTCACTATACTTTTCAAGACGTTCACTTCCCAAGTCGGCACATCTTTATCAACAATAAGATCACGAACCACGCCATTCTTCGTTTTAATCTCGAATGGTTTACCACTGAGAGGGAAATTCTGGAAATTTATCTTATCCTGTGGAATTTCCGAATCCCAACCGTTCTCAAGACGAGTGTGGATCTGAGAGTAACGTGACTGCCAGACTTTAGCACGAAGTGTATCTTTACCATTTGGCTGTACAGTTAAAAAGCCTTTCATCACGATACCTGAGTATTGTTCTGACTGCGAATCGACAACAGCCAATGTACGACTTCTGATTTTGAACGTGTACTCTTTTCCGTCTTTCCATCCATTTTGCTGGCTGGCGAAAGCCGCTCCAACTATAAATAAATGTAAAATTCAATTTTGTACAAGGTACGTACTTTAATTATGTTCATAATTCTTTTAGTTTGCTTTTATTTTAATATTTATTATTTCTTTAATAAAACTACACTTAAAAATATCAAAGGGAATGCATTCTAATTTACAGATAATAATAGTAAAGTATATTAAAATAAGTATTAATAATAAAATTTTTAATTTTAAAAGTATTTATAGCAAAGGGTATTTATAGTCACACTAACCCAAGTATATTTTTATTTATCAAAAATTAATAATTTTCTAAAAATATTCAGCTTTATACAAATATTTTAATTTTAATAATAAAAATTTATAAAATTCAAGGATCTGAAAAAATCAATACAAATCTTTTATTTAATCAATTAGAAAGGAGATCTAAAATTAATTTTTTTGTACTTTATTTTAAATTCTGTATTAAATTTAAGTTTCTGCTAATGACATTAAAATTTTAAGCAGAATTTTTTTTGCGACTTACCAAGGAGCAACAAAATGGCTGGGGACCACATCATCTTGTTCCTCAACGAAGTCCGGCGGGGAATGAAAGAGTAGTTTTTCCGCAAAGTATTTATACTAGCTAGCTTAAAAGTATCTCTCACTTATCCCCTACTAGTCGTAGATGCTAATTCAGCAAAACCTTAGATGAATTGACTCATTTAACTTTTCACTTTATCGATACATAGAAACATTGTATCACTTATGCACGCGTAAAGATTTTTTTTCGGCGGCGCGATAAGACGTTAAATAGACTTTTCCCGATCACGTATTCATAGATTATGAACGAGCAATGCCAGGTTCAAAAGGTCAAGTATTACTTAGTTTCTCGAGGTTTCTGTTGTATAGTTGTAGTCAATAAGCAACTGAACATTGCACATTTTTACTTATTTAGTAATTTTTCTGATGCACTTACACATTATAAACACATTAAATTTGTTTAAATTATTAGCCATTAATGACGATGTAAGCTTATTTTTCATTCAAGTTTTTAAGCTCTTATCATTTACTCTTCATGAATGAATGATGATTATCAAAATTTATTTTTGAATGTGAGAAACTTTTATCGATTAAAAAAAGTAATTATTTTACTAATGCTGCATGTAAGCGTTAATAAAAAAATTTCAAATTAGATTCTATGGGTAGGTTTAAAAATAATGTGAAACAATGTCTGTCAGATATTTGACTTTATTTTTGACAAGTATAGGTACGCCTCATCAATATTATATTTGGTATCATAAGTATTATATTTGGACCTTAAGTCTGTTGAAATATTAATAAATAAATAAATAAATTAATAAATAAATAAATAAATAAATAAATAAATAAATAAATAAACACATCTCCCGGTGCTAAGTGAAACCTTTGATTCACGTAATACTTTGGAGGAGAGTATACAGTTCTGGTTATTTCCCAAAAAATATTAATGGAATATTCAAATTGAGCTACTTCTTAAACAGGAAAAACTTGAAATACTATAATTTTCTTTTACCTATTTAATTTAAGTAACTTCTTATAGTACAAAACACTAAAGGTTTCAGCAATCATAAACCAATTTTTATTATACTATATATTCTCTTCAGAAAATAAGATAATATAAATATAATTTTCACGTTATTAATAATTTTTTTTATTAATTACTATTAAATATTATTGTTTATTATTGTTCTTTTTATTGAAAATTAAATAAAGTAACTTTTAAGTAACTTTGAACGTTTTAAAGATGCTTAAAATAATTTTTTTTTTAAATATTTTTATTTTTTAAGATGTTTCAAGTGTCAAAAATTTAAAACGAATATTTTATTAGATAAACATAACGATAAATAAAATTGATTTCTTCCTACGTATTAAATGTATATTTAAAATGATTTGTAAATTATGTAATTATAATGGTGCAGTATATTCGATAATATTTCTAGTTATAGTTATGATAAGCCTGAATAAAGATCAAGTTATTCAACATAATAATAGTATATATAGGTACACGCAAATAAGACAGAATAAATATACATCTTTTTTATTATTTCGGCGAAATAATCGTTAATATAGATATTTTTCAAATCAGCATTCTGTTTAATATTATATAAGTACACAAAGAAAGTAAAGATTTAATAGCCACATTGAAAGTTATTAAACGTTATCTTATATTTAGTAGTAAATGCAAAATCTTAGGATTCAGCATTCAAATTTTGATTGCCAGATTTATGGGGGTGTGATTGTCTCGTCTAACGCGAATAATTGTAGAATCATTCAGCTGTTGCATCCAAGAGTTTTGATTATAAAATACAGACAGTAGACTCGCAAGTCCATCCTCTATTCTGTTGTATCTATAGATTTTGTCTGTATCAGACAAGCTACTCTTCTAAAACATGGTTGCACTGGCATTATAAAATGAAGTAGCCTGCCTATCATATTCTTGTAACAGCAACGCACCCGATTTTCGTCCCTTCTCAATTTTCAATAAAATCCAAATAGAACTTTAAATCATTGTGAATTTAACCCGCAAACGCCTAAGATGACATGAATTTCACTCTTTTTTCATCGTTCTGCTAAAGACACAATTTGTTAGTAAATCTTTAAGAAAATACATATTTTTATAGGCTAAGATTCGCCTTTCCGATGATGACCTTTAAATTTTTCTAAAAATTTATAAACTA
>UELV01176732.1:0-24154 GCA_900490015.1 Megastigmus stigmatizans | reverse complement strand
GAGAAATTAATATTTTTTATGTTAATATCCAAAAAGAGGTCTTTTTTAGTCAATTTAGGTGTTTTCGACCGTTTTTCACTGTGGTCTTAGAAGGAACGATGGATATGGCCCAAACAGGGACGGTTCTATTCTATAACATAATATAAACAAATTCCCAAAGTTTCAGCTCTACCCGTCAAAAATTCGGGGAATCTATTCATTAACTTGATAACATACACCCTTACATCCTTATATAAAAAAGAATTATTCAAAATCCATTTTTATCATAATAGAAATTTGTTTTGTAGTAAAATATGTGACTTTTGAAATTCAACATTTTTTACAATGATGAAAATATAAGGCTCTATAGCGGTCGTGCCTAAAAATATGGCCCTGTAGCGGTCGTGCCTAAAAATAGACGTGAGACGAAAACGCGATTCAAAACGTGATCTACATACTCCGACATCCCCTTAACTCATTGTTAGATAGATTAGCACTGCATATAGATAATATTAAACTACAGTAGAAAACGGAGAAGTCTTTAATACGTCAGTTTATAATATGATATGATTATGTGTAAGTACCTATTATATGCAATTTTAAAAATAGTAGAATACCGACTGTATGAACGTGATGTTATAGGCGTATTAATCTCCAATGAAAATCGCTTTGATATTGCAGAAGGAAAATCTAATAAATGCGGTTTGGTTTATTTAATTATAATTATTGTAATGCATAAATATTAAAAATTTCTTAAGCGTTTTACTCTTCTGCTTTCACTATTTTCATGAAATAAAGAAAAATTTGATTTTTATTTTGCATACCAACACCCAATTTAGAAGAATTACTCCTGCAATTTCTTTTTTTATTCATATCGGGATTTTTGTGCACCCTTGAACTTATAAATATTTCAAATAGTGCTCATTCCAGTTACTACCTATACAAGATGAGCACTTTAAATATTGAAATTTATCTTACGCGTTCCATGCCTTTGTTACATAGTTAAACCCTCAACCATTTTTTGATATATTACTAAAACTTTAACATAATTAATCATTTTGTAGAATCCACAGTCTGAAGCATAGTCCTTCGGATCCACAGTTAAATAGGCCGAATACGGCTCAACAGTCGCGCTCAATTGGTCGTAATTTTGTGGCCTCGACACCGCCGCTATCGGCACGCAACCAGCACAACGGCAACGGCGGCCGCCGACTACCTAATAAGGCGCAGATTGCGCCAAGTCCTAAGACTGAAATACGAGTGGCCCAGCTGAAGCCATCGGTTCAAGAATCACAGGACAAACATGTTGAGCTTATATCGATGACTGCGGACAAACCTTACGGCCTCGATGTCGATTCATTTCTGCCGGTGAGATTTTTTATTAAAATTTCATGACGGGCCTATATTTACGCGTTTCAATACAATTAAGCGAATCCGTGATTTTAATAACGAAGAATTAGTTTTTTCGAATATATATATATCGCAATAAGAAATATAAAAGCTAAAGGAGGATATCCACGAGATTGGAATAAAAAGCAATATTTAGAGGGAGTGTACGAAACATTTATCCATTATTTAAAATATCAAAAAACATTTAATTTAAAAACAAATATAGTTGGCCCTCTTACTTGGAGGGAAAATTAATGAAAATTAGAATAAATATTATAGTGTCTTTCTACACTTATATCTATTTCTACTTCCATGTATTATATATTAAGCATAGGGAACAATCAATTATTATTTCTTTAACAACTAGGAAGAATTTTATTATATTGAAAAATGCTATTTATTTAACACATATCTTTTCTAAAAGAAGTTTTTCTGATTTGTTCTTTCTACAGCACTCGTTCTTACAGATAATAATAGTTGTTTAGAAATTTTCACAAATATATTGACAAATAAACATAGGTAATTTTAAAAGAGAACATAAAACTGAAGTTTATTTCTGTAGTTATGATCACACTTGGTACACAGACGGATGATTCAAAAAACATGAATGTCCTTTTATCTAAAAATTACGAACTTAAGTTAGCTCTATTGCGAATATCGACGTTAATTTTAAACATTTGTATGCCAATTATAACATTTGTATGGAGTTACCTTAAATGTTCTGCATGTATGTAGAAATTAACTCTTATTTAATTCGAATTTTATTTGTTCAAACGCAGTGAGAAAAATATTTAAAGATTTGATCTCTGACTCTCTTCATCGTTCATAAATGCGTATATAGGTAGTTTAAAACAAAAAGAAAATTCAAATCAAGTAGAAATACAAACATTGTCAATAATCGTTTTTTGATCAAATGAAGTAGGTAAATCTTATAGCAATAAATTTTTGCACAGAAAAATTATTCTGGACAAACGTCGCTGGAATATACGCAAATAGGAGTGCTCGCCGAAATGTCGGAGGCTGAAGTACTAAACACAATGATGCGTGGCCACGAGTCAATGATGGCCGTGCTTACAAGTAGGCATCGCTCACTTCAGATTATTTACTCGTTGTGGCACAACAAAGACATGAAGGTATGCATTTTGTTTATTAATTTACTAACACATATCTGGAAGCCTAATGTTGGAGCCAAATAGAAAATAATATTGAATTATATCAATTTTTAAATGTTCGATTTGATAAAGATACAATTAGTATTTATTATTTTTACATATATACAGTATTAATATAATAGATTTACTGTGCAATCTAATAAATTACGTATCATTTATAATTATTTTTCTTCATAATGGAATGTACCATTAATTTTCCAGGTATAAGTTGTAGAATGTATAATTATTTAAAATGCATGTTTGAGACCTGCGGTGGTTCGGTCGGCAGAGCAGCGACGTAAATAAAAAACAGAAAAAAGTGCACGTGTCTATAAATTTTTATAAATGCAGAGTTATTCAAATACAATGTGGATTGCTGTAGCACTATTGGTATATATTATAGAAAATAACTTAAGGAAGTTCCCCTAAGGGCTCGGGCAGCCAAAAGAATGAGGAATAAGGAAATAAGGAATGAGGAGAAATAAGGAGGAATAAGGAGGAATAATGGCCCATACAGGCAAAAAGAAAAAGAACAGGCACAGGAACAGGAACAGCTATAAGAATAATATTAGTTGGTATATCTATATAATATGAAGAACAAGAAAAGTAGGGCGCTTATTCTTTGTATCTGTTCCTGTCATTCATACATATAGATATACCAACTAATATTATTGTTATATCTGTTCCTGTTGCTGTTCTTTTTCTTTTTGCCTGTAGGGGCCTTACAGCTTGTTTGGTGTAATAATCTATACACAAGAAAAAATATAATCAATTTTTGGTATTTTTATACATTTTCAATCTTTTATATTAGGTTGTATTAAATATAATTGTTTATTAGTTATATTTTATATTTATTTATAATTGTTATATTATTAATATATTATATTTTATATAGATTAAACAGATAATTTTCGAGATCAAAAAAATTGATGAGGAAATTAAAATATATTTAGATTTTTTATTACTGATACAACAAGCAAATGCTTCCTTATTGTACTTACTGTGGCAATTAGAGCAAAGCCAAAGGAGCCTGAATAGGCGTGGGAATGTACGACCTATTAATAAAAGAAGAAAGTACTTGGGCTCTTTACAACCCTTTTTAATGAATTACAACCCTGCTAGAAAATTAACGAGTCGAGCTGGTTGGTACACCAGCTTCTAGGCAGATCGGTTCAGCTAATTTCTAGGCAGAATGTAATCGCAAGCTGCCTAGAAACCCGTTAAGGCTATGTACGTGCAGCCGCACAAAACAAGAGAGCGCTGCTCTACTTTTGTTTCGGTGCGTCTGTCGCCTCGTTTTGTGACGTCTGACGTCTCAAAGCGGGGCAAGAGATACCCCTGGCCCGTACGGCGTACGCGGACCTATACACTCGTACACTGCTCATTCGAGAGCGTGTACAGAACGAGCCTCTATGATACATGGGTTATGTACGCGAGCAGAAGGTCGATTTTCAAATGTCTTTATGGGACGTTTTTAAACGGATTAATTAACCCCAAATGGACATAATATAGCTTTAAATTATTATTTTTGTATTTTTCTATACAATATTTATTAATAAATATAGTAACCATTAATAAAATATATTTTTATATTATTTTAAAAATTAAGTAGAATCCACCCATATTCTACTATAAAACCGTCGTCAGGTCACGGGGATTCTGTCCAGAAATACACCCAGATCGTAAGCATATCATGCAAATCTAGCTTCAATCTGGCTGTAATATCGTTAAATTTTCTTGCAGGGAATCATTCTGGTGCAATGCAAAAAATAAATCTGCACCTACATTTAATTCATTAAAAAGGGTTGTAAAGGGCCCAAGTACCGTAGTAAGTACAATAAGAAAGCATTTGCTTGTTATATCAGTAATAAAAAATCTAAATATAATTTTATTTTCTCGTCCATTTTTTTATGTCGAAAATTATCTGTCTAATCTACATAAAATATAATATATTAATAATATAATAATTGTAAATAAATATAAAGTATAACTAATAATAAACAATTATATTTAATAAAACCTGATAGAAAAGATTGAAAATGTATCAAAATACCAAAAATTGATTATATTTTTTCTTGTGTATAGGTTACACTAAACAAGCTGTATTACTCCTTATTCCTCCTTATTCCTCCTTACTCGTTATTCCTCATTCTTTTGGCTATTCGAGCCGTAAATCGTATAGTAGGCGAAACGAAAGCTACTTTCACAAGGTGCGTCGATGCTAAGTCTGGTTTTCACATGCACGAGTCAAACGCAAGCAAGCAGTCGCTACTTTGACTAATGTTGTCAATGGATAGAACTCCATTTAATTAAACATGTTGAATTGTTAAGAATTACAGAGGAATATCATGAAAAAATAGTAAAGAATTAAATTATATTATGAAAATTCAATGTGTTACTGAAAAATTCTGTTGAATAACTTAGTAATCTTATTTATACAAACTTGTTTTTTTTTGTAACTTTTTAATTTTATATTAATTTTTTTGTTAGTATTTTCATTATAAACAAAGAGCAAATATGATTCTTACACAATTTATTGATACAATATTTAATTTTTTTCTGGTTTCAGTCTGCAATTGATTCGGCAGTAGCGATGAACGATCTTTCGGTTATTGTTGACCTTTTAGGAGTTCTCACTCTTAAACCGTAAGTAATTTTTCTAAAAGCTTACTTAAATAAGTAAAGCTTATTAAAAATAAAGATATTTAGAATATTATAACTTATTATTTATAGGAACATATGGAACCTGGATCTTTGTAATTCCTTACTCGCTCCAATTGGCGACCTTCTGCAAAGCAAGTACGAAATGTAAGTAAACTCATTAATTATACAATTATTGTACAGTAGTGAAATCTTTTACTTACCAATTTTGGTAACTTCCATTTTATGTAAAATATTCTTGAATTCGATGAATCATTAGATAAATAAACAGATAGAAATGTTCTAGTAAATAGTCCAATAGTTATGGAGAATATTACCATATTGTAAAGTAATAAGATCAGAGACTGTAAATAGTATCATTACATAAATACACAGAGAGCAATGTTCTAGTAAGTAGTCCAATACAGACTGTAAATGTTGTAAATTTTTTAATCCTAGTATAGTAATTTTTATAATTTAGAAACTAAAGCGTTAAAATTTTGATATGATACATTTTTGGTATCGTGAAGTAACATAGGCTAGGTTTTGTATTAAAATATATCATAAATTATGAATAAAATGAATCAGGGACTACTTTACATACGCGTACCGTAGTAATATAGGGGAACAAAGGCGTGCGGCGATCGGCCGTCGGAGTACTCATGCAATTGCGCGCCGCCGCGTGGGGAAGCAGCTTCACGCGTCTGCTGAACGGCTTTTGGCGAACACGTACCTAAACATTGGTCGCCGAGGATATAAATAGGAGCGTGAAATCCGCTGTCGAGCAAAAAGTTTTTTACGCTATATTTTGAATGATCCTTGACGAATATTCTTAATGACTGTTTCGTTTTGAAAATATTATTTTATTTGTGGACATTTTTTAAGATGCCTAAAACAGTTTTGTCAAACTAGAAATATTCGTTCATAACCTTTTGAGTGGTTGTGTGAAAGAGCAATAATAATACCTAGTAACACGTCAACATTTGAAATAAATAATATTATTTTAGAAAAGTTAGACGGAGAATTTAAAGAATATAGATCTATTATCACATTTTTAAACACCGACCGCGCAGTGCATTATCCACCAGAATTTTTAAATTCTCTTGGTCCAGCAGGTTTCCCTCCGCACCGACTTTACCTCAAAATAGGAGCTCCTATTATTCTATTAAGAAATCTTAATCCCCTTAATTTATGCAATGGTACCAGGTTACAAATCAAAATTATGCGAAATCATATTATAGAAACTACTATTCTCACAGGCCCTTCAAAGGGTGAAATAGCACTAATTCCTCGCATCCCTATGATCCCTACTGACTTACCCTTCAAATTCAAAAGACTGTAATTTCCTGTCAAACCTTTCGCTATTACAATTAAAAAGTCACACAATTAAAGGGTCAAACGTTCAAATACGTAGAAATTGATTTATGATTGTTTTTCCCATATATGTGGGAAAAACAATTATATGTGGGTCTCTCAAGGACTAGTAACTCTGAAAATCAGTTTATTTTATTACTAGAAAATAAAAACGCAACAAAGAATGTCATATTTTCAGACATTTTATAGAATAATCATTTTTTAAGAAAAACTTTTTTAAGAAATTATTATATTACATCTATGCGTTATAGCGCATAGGGCGAAGCCACGATGGGGGATGCTAGTATATTATATAGGTACATACAGAGAATTATTCAGGAATTCATATTTTATACATATCATATACATTGCATTAAATTTTATATTGAAAAATTTTAACCTTACGAAAAATAAATTTTTACCTTACCGGGATTTGACCCCAAGACCTTCGGCGTGAGAGCTAGAGGAAGCGTAACCATTGCGCCACGCGCGACATGGCAAGTAAAACCCTAATTGTCTATTTGAATTACACCTCGGTCATACCTCATGTTAAGAACTATTTATGCTGCCACAAACGTTATCGTATGTCCAACAATTACTCATAAAATCATTAACCTTCTGACGGCCGGGTTGACGCCAATTGGCGTCATGTAATAAAACTATTTTTTCTGTTGTCAATTTCGATCTGAGGTCCTTCATATTTAGCACATAGTAAAAATTTAGAGTAAATAAGGGCTAAAATGGGACACAATTTTGTTTTTGCAATACACCAGATAAATAATTTTCGACGTATTTTTTTTAGAATAACCTTGAAATGACCTCTGGGTAACCTTGAGGGTTAAGCCAACCCTGGAAGATAAATCACCAACCCCAAAAAACATATTCATATCCTAGTAAATTCTGATTATACTGTTTAGATTGAATGTTACCCTAATTCACGAAATACAAAACTCCCTGTATATAATCCTATACATTATCACTAGCCAGATTTGACCCCAAAATTGATAAGAGTGGCCAATTTATCATCTACTATCCATTTTTGATCAAAATAAGTACCACAATTTTTCTCAGCAACATTAAAAACACTTAAAAAAATTTTTTTTGGCGATTTGAAAATTTTGACTTTTTTATCACCTCCCACCAAATGGCGGCATGCCATAATCGGTCCACATATACTACTACTTTAGAAACATTTATATGGAAAATTTCGGCAAAGTTACACTTTTCCCATAAAAAAAATAGCGGCCGTCAGAAGGTTAATAATTATTCGTTAGTGGAAGAAATAACAATTTAGGAATGTTTCGTTGTTATAAACGTTGCAATCATGATGTTTTGTTATCTCTTTTTGAGGCTAGTGCGCAGCTGTACCATCGCTGCACGTAGATGCTGCGAGCAGGCGGCGCGCAAAGCCAATCGAATTGCTATATACATAGGAAAAATTATAATATTTCTATGAAAAATTACAATACTTATGGCAAAAATTTGGAGACTTCTAGTAATTTTCACTAGTACTTACTTAAAAAAATTACAATATTGTATGGGAAAGTTTCCAAGATATAATCGTAATTTTTATGTTGGCACTAGTAATTTTTGGTATGCGATTATATTACTATACAATATCGTAATATTCTCCATAAGTATTGGACTATTTACCAGAATACTTCTCTCCGTGTACATTTCAAAATTGATTTCAAATATCTTTAAAAGTTTTAAAATTATATAAAATAAACTTTTTATCGAAATATGTATGTAAAAATTCTGTAACTATGTTTAAGCCAAATATTCTGTATGTAACGTTATCAAAAAAGGAAATTCCATCAGCATTTCTCTTGATCTCAGAGCGTTGTTCGAAAGAGCTGAAAACAAAGGTATTTTATCGCTCGTGACTTTTTAAATGAGAAATTTTCTCATTGATCATAAACGCGCGCATCAATAATGTCATGAACAAAATCAAGGAAGTCGCGTATACGCACAACTCTTGAGCGCTCGCTCGATTTGCCAACCAAAATCGACCGTACATTATGTGTCGTAAAAGCCAAGTTGCGACATAAAAAATCGTTTTATGAGATTAAAAGGACGTATTTGCACGCGTTTTGCGGTTTTGCTTTGTGGTTAATGACTGAGAAATTTCTTTTTTAGTATTTTTATATTTGTCTTACTACATACGGAGAGAAATGTTATAGGAAATAATCCGATACTTATGAAAAATATTACAATACTGGAATTGTGACGCGATCGCAGACTGTAATCTTCGAAATGTTTTGAGACATTTACGAGATTTTCCAATCCCAGTATTGTAATTTTTATAATTTAGAAATAAATCGTTAAAAAATTTTTTTTCCTTATATATATATTTATATATATCAGATTTTATATTCATACAGAGAATTCAGGAATTTATATTTAATCATACATTAAATTTTATGTTGAAAAATTTTAATTTTAAACCAAAAAAATTTTTACCTTATACTGGGATTCGACCCCAATACCTTCCGAGTAGAAATTTTACTGCGGCCCTCAGTCAACCCGGATCCGGGCTGCCTAAATAGTTTTAAGATCGTCATCTGAATTTTCACATGTGGACCAAATTATGAGTTTAACACTGCTTCTTAAGTGGACCCTAAGTTCAAACCACTTTGGGACCAAAGTTGGTTAACCACAATTAGATTAACCTTATTAGGTCCATTTGTGGTAAGCAACTTGTCCTAAATTCATTACTTCCTTACTGAGGGGAAAAAATTATAAATAATCTTTATTAAGATTGTAGAATTCGGAAAAACTATTTTTTTTTTACAAAAAATGCCACATTATTTTCTGAGAAGCAAAAAACCTCTGTAAGGAATGTAAAGGGTTCCTTAGCATTGACAACGTGAAAGGAAAAAAGGAAAGAGATGGAATGCGATGTGTTTCTTATATATTAACCGTGTGTATTCCCAGCCGCACCCGACTTGCACGGTTGAGGCTGTAGCCGCCTTGCGGAGGTCCTCACACTTCTTTTTTAGCAACATCATGTTCCTTTTGAACTAGTTAAGACATATTTTTGTTTATACAAGAAAAATGATGAATTTCTTCATTTCATCCTATTTTTGTTAGTTGTCCCTCTTTCCTCTATGCATTACTCATATCTATGCAAAGCTTATGTAAATTTAATACTTAGATTTAGAGAAAACTTTGATTAAGTTAGCACCGATAACTGTTGGTAAAACAGAGTACTCCAATTTCTCCTTAATGCAAAATGAAGACATAATTGGATCATATTCTAAACCATTTCGCAAAATTTCAGCCAGATTTTTAAAGACTATTGAAAATGGTATTTACACAAAGCTTTTGAATCGTCCGTTGAGATGTGAAATTTTTATGAAAATGGAAATTTTATGGAATTTCCAATAGCTTTTTAAGATTTGGCTGACATTGCGACTTCATTTTACATAAATCTATATATTTTTTTACTGGAATTAAAATATTGTATTAGCGTTAAAGTAGAGCTATCGCATCCTCTTAATGTTATAACTACTTCATATATTTTAAAACAAAATTCGAAAAAATATTATTAAACATTTAAAGTAGTTCACACATTCTATCATTCAAATTCACCAACAGAGTAGTGCACAAAAAGGAAATCTCTAATTCAACAATAAAAGCAAAAAAAAAAAGAGACACAAGAGGAAGAGCTCTCACGCATCCCACCACTTTGTCATTCATTCATTTCCATCCCTGTCCATCAGTTTCTTTCATTCAATTTTTTCTCCCTTCGATAGCGTGTTCGTTCGCCCGTCTGCTCATCTAGTATGGGAATGGCTAATTCCGCTGGTTAAGCGCGCAAATTAGCCAAGACAATGCTGGAGACAGATGCAAATGAGCACGCTGACTGTTTGTGTGTGTGTGTATACCATCCTCTAGCCGTCACTCAAGAATTCGAATTCAAATGATTGAAATTCGACGTGCGCTCGTTCGCGCGCTACGACGAAATGGGTAACAATGAACGTGTGTCCCTACTTCGGGTTTTCACTTTGTCTTGCTTTTTTTTTCTTTCTGTATTGTTTGGCTGAATGTAAAATATTTAAATACAAGTGGTATTGCTTGAGAAACTTCTAGTCCTAAATTGTAACAGTGCTTGTTCTTCTTTTAGGTTAAAATTTTGTTTATTATTAACCCATTGATGATTAAATGTCGAGTTTTTCTTCTCAACTATTGACTCTGTAACTTTTTACGTAAAAATTCTGGGAAAAATTCCTAATACAGAGTTTCCGATCGAACAACGTCTCATCTTTCAAGTGTCGTGACCAGAAATAGCCTAAACATAGATTTAAAAGTTATAGCATATTTTTCGGAAAAAACGCACCATTTTTTTTCAGAATACGATATTTTAAATCCGGATAATTTACTCTGTATAATTAAATATAGGCCCAAATAGTCTCAAAACATCTATTCTTCGAAACTTCGTCAGAATTATTTTATTTTATTTATTGGATGCATTTTAAGCATTGAAAATAGCGTTAATTACATAAAACACCTCTTATTTAAATTTTTGGAATATGCGATTTGAAGAAATTTTTTTTCATGAATCTAATTAACTTCACTATAAAGTTTACCTTCTAGATATTACTACTTTCACTTGGAAAGTCGGAGCAACAGATATTGTATACTTTTAATAAATTTTACATGTAAAAATACTTAAATATGATGAATACACTTTGTGTGTCTATTTTATTTAATAATGATCAAAGATATTATGAAAAATTATTAAATCATTCTCACAAAAGATTAGTGCTACATAGGACAACAGATCACGATGGGTTCTAATTTTTGTGGTTAGTAAATATTTAGAACACCATTTACTTTATAATATTGGGTATATAGAATCTTCTGTATTTCGAAAATGGCTTAATCGATTTTTTAATTTAAAAAACCATTTATGTTTTTGTATTTTTTAATGGTTAAGATATTGGCAGTGGTTTTTTTAAATAAATAAATTTAAGCTAATTGAATAATATAATGGTTCTGTTCTTACGAAGAGCCAGTATAGTCCTTGCTCAGAATTTGCATATTATAAGTTGATCATGATGTTGTGGTATCAAAAAAAAACTTAAACCTTAAAACGAATAAAGTTCGAGTTCATTACCATTGAATAGACTACATTAAAAAATTGTAGTACCTAATAATTCCTTTTGTTCCCTTTACAAAAAAAAAGATTATTCTTTTTCGTTTTGAAATTTTCCAAAAAGGAACTGATGCATAGTTGTATACTAAAAATTTTAATATTATTAAATACAAAGAGATTAAATTTTATAAATTTGAATTTTTTTGGAGTCAGTAATATCGATTGTTAATTAAGAGAATACAGTTTTCAAGAATTGATTGAAAGTTGATAAAACTATTTTCTTATTGTACTATAAAACTTTGGTTGAAACAAGAAAATCAAATTTATTAAAAACCTTGCCTTTGGACAAAAGCTTCTTTCAACGATAGACTCTTTTAAAGGCAAAAAGCTATGTTCGCGTATACAGTTACGGAATCGAGTTATCTGAGCGATTTACTAAAAAATTGTAGCTTGAGATGAAAAAAGAGACGAACGACTTACGTTTCGTGTGGGCGTATTGTGACTAAAAGGTGCGTTACTATAGGAGAAAAGTACTTACCCAAGGAGAGAAAAGTTATCTCGGCAATTAGAGTAGTAGCCGCTTCGAGCCGCACTACACGTATCCGTTCATCTATTCCTCGAGCACGCGCCTTTTTTTCTTTTTTTGTTTGCTAAGAGCTGAGCAGCGCTCATATCGCCATTACCCAGTTTATGAAGCAATTAGAATGTACAATATCGTCCTGATTAGCGATTGGTGGGATGTTCTTGATTTGAATTAATAAATGTAGTGAATTGTGTAAGTTTTTGGTTAAGTACTTATCTTCAGTGTCAAAGTCGCCTAGCAGCATCTTTTGCATATTTGGCAGTTTTAGTTTAAGAGTATGTGCTATGGCCGGAAAGGTTCCTACTTTACCGATTCTGAATTTAACGAAATATAAACAAATAGAGATTAATTTTTAGAAAAAACTCTGCCACCATCTCGGTAATGACGTAAACATTAAGTACTTGGTTCAAGTTTAATGAAATTTTATCCACAATTTCCAGAGTTTTTTGTCGTCCAAAATTTCGGAGATATAATCAGTGTGAATTACGAATGAAATTTTTAAACGACAAAAATCTGTGTGAATTTTAGATAGAATTTCATTAATCTTGGACTACGTAATGATTACATCATTACCGAGATGGTGACCGAGTTTTTTTTCCAAAAATAAATCTCTCTTTATATATTTAGTTAAATACAAGAACTGGTAATGTAGGAATCTTGCATCCCCTTAACGAGAAGCCGGAGGACTCTGTTTTATCCATGGAGTATAGATATTCGTGAGTCGCGGTTTCATACTTTTTTCCTCGTATACTGAATGAACTGTTCTGAAATTTAGTAGAAACTCTAGAAATTCACTACTGAATTGGGCTCAACAGAGAAAATTGCGAAAAACGGAAAAAGTTAAAAAAAGTTAATTATTGCTGGTGTCAGAGACTGTTCATCTCGGTACATGTACTACTACACTGTCAGTGACAAGATGGCATAAAAATTTGGTGCGTCCACCTCGAAATCAGTTTCATACTTTTTGTTAAATATACCGAGAGTTGCACGGTTAAATTAAATTTTAATTATACTTTTCAGTTGTAAGAATTGGGCTCAACAATCAGCTCAACAAGAGTTTTTCTGTGAAAATAGCCTGATATTTTTGTTATAAATGCATAAGTAAATTGAATAGTCGCATGATGTAGTAAGTAACTTTTTAACTTTTCCCGGTTTTTTACAATTTTCTCTGTTGAACCCAATTCTATAGTGAATTTTCGGAGTTTCTACCAAATTTCAGAACATTTCATTCAGTAAGCGAGAAGAAAAATATGAAACCGTTACTCGAAAATCAGCTATACTCTATCGGTGAAACAGAGTCCTCCAGCTTCCTCTTAAGGACGTGTAAATGTCCTACCGTTACCACTAAACTGTTCTACCGATCGGATTTTCAATAATTATAGTTACAACTAAATAAATACTTGAAATTATACAAATCCCAAATACAGGCGTAGATACTACGTCTATGAATTATCAATCATCTGACAATGTTTCAAATAAATATTTTAATGAAACCTTCAAAAATTCTTGTTTCGAAATGAAGTATTTACTAGAACTTTTCCCAGATTATTGATAATATAATCCATAAACGAAGAGTACCTTTATTTGGGATTTACATAATTTTAAGTATTTATTATTTAGCTATAAATAATTATTAAGTATCTGTTCGGTAAAACATTTTAGTGGTAACGGTAGGGCTTTGACACCCCCTTAAATATGATGTATTGGCATAATTTTTAATAATTCCACCCTAATTTTCTGTCGAACTACGTGCTAAGATATTTTACTTGTTTGGAATCTGCAATTTTTTGTTCATCTACGGTTATTTTATATTTTTTGTTGTATTCTTTTCCCTGGCAAAAATAATTAATTGGGATTTTTCTATAGTGATTTCTAATCCTATTGATGTGTGGTATTCTGATAGTTATTCTACATTTTTTTCTATGTTCTTGCGACCTTGTGAGATTTGTTTTTGTTTATTATTGTGTCGTCTGCGAATTGAACTATTTCGTTGTTTGGAGAGAAATAGTTATTCATAAATGACATGTAACGTATATGTCTATATACCTATATGTATAGTATGGTCAAGCGTCATTTGGCTTTGCTCGCTTTACACAATATCTAACGCACTGGCTTGATCTGCCTTGACCTCTTCCATATTTTACATTTCAATCGAGGGCAGCAGACTGTCGTCTCTGGGAGACTGTAAGGCGTGCCAATCGCGTATGGCTGTATTTGTTTTTTTAATACTCATCTTCGTTTGAGTTTTCATTCTTCTTTGAGACTGATTCATCAAGAAACATTATTTCGAGACTAATAATGAATACCGAAATAAACAGTCCCTAATTTTTTGTATTTATTGGCATCAAATTAAAGTCTTTTAATATATAATTACGCTTCATGTCCCTTAGATTACATAAACTAAAAACTTTTTTTTAATTATTCGTTTGGATAATTAGTGCCGCCGTGTAGTATTGTATTAAAAACAAACAATGAAATTATATCTAGTGTTACGAGCTGCTGCTGCGCTATATCTACTCTATATTGCAATTCATGTATGGTGGCCCTTAATATTAATTAATGGACAACTATATAGAGTAGATATATAGCTCAGTAGCAGCTCGTAAGACTCGACACAATGCAATCGGAAGAGATCTGATGTGCTTCGTTTCATGGCGATGTAGAACATTGCCGTCTTTTGGATCAACCAGGAAGTCATGTAAGAATGAGCTCGTTAGTTTCATTCGGTGTCAAGAATGCCACGATTATAATTTAGATATTATTAGCTTTATACAATTTCATTATTCAAACGATCTTTTAAAATAAATTCATCTATAAGTAGAGATTTGTTGTTGAATAAACTGCAGTTGGATACTTGGTACCTGCTGTTATAGCATTTATACCTGTTACATAGCTTTTAATTCGCATTGTATATATATATTAATTTCGACATTGAATGTATTTTATGCATTTACTATTGTATCTGCATATGTATAACGTAAAAATAGCTTCACTTTTGGCATTCCGGGTTAAGTTGCGATGAATCGATGAATAAGTACGATGAATGTGATACACCATCATTCATAGTTTACGTCTTTAGTCACATGTCAGTCGTAGGCCGACCACTTGCGCGCCCTCGAATTATATACAGACTAGTTTTTATAATAGCTCGCTGCCCTTTGGCCTGTGTTCTTTTTTTTCTACCTTTATAACTGCCTGAGAAAAAAGGCCCACGCGTCTAATAGGCCTTTCCTCTATGCTTCACCTTATAAGGGCTGGTGCGGAGGTTTATCTCGTAACTTTTAGGAAATCTGAAAGAGTTTGTCAATCGATTACATGATTTGACTCCGTTTCACTCGTTAGATTTGAAGATCCATTTCAAGCTTCGCGCGAATCAGTTCTCTTAATCTGAATTAATCGGTATAGTTATGTTTCTAAACAGCAAAAGATAAAAGAGCAAAGCGTTCGTGGCCCTTAACGGCTCATAAATAAAAGTTAGAAACCGCAATAAAAAGAAAAAGAATAGTAATGCACAGAGCAGAGGGAGTTGACAAATAACAGCAATAAAGAATGTGTCGCACAAAAGGGTTAAACGTCATCGGGAATAGGCGAGGGAGAAAAACGAGTCAATTTTGGGATAAAAAGGGGCCGATTGGTCGCACCGATTCGAAAGTGGAGCCCCAAAGGGTTATTCTGCGTCTCCCCCCACCCCCTCTCTCTCTCTCTCTCTCTGTCTGTCTGTCTTCGCGTGTCCGATTTCACGGGTCGTGTGCCCTCCTTTTTTATTTATCGGCACACGGTCCTCGGCTTCCCTTCTCTTTCAACCCGAGGCCTCGTAACGTGTCGTCGACGAAACGAGGCGTGACGCGTTCCAAACTGGGTGGGAGGGAGTCACGCGTGTGTCTCCGTGTCTCACTGCATGCTCGTGTATACGCAATTCGGGAGACTGTAGAGCATAATTTGTTCTGGCATTGAGAGTGAGATTTGAAAGGATAGCGATAGATTATCTTTAAATTTTAGGATTGGATTGGTTATCGCGAATGCTTGTAACTTTAACTTCGTTCTATCTATTTTTTATCCTAATCGATTTAGCGATAGGTATTTAGCCAAAATGAAAAACATTGTTTTTTCTTGTGTCGGTGGGAATATCGAAAGACAAAGAATAAACTTTTATAAGATTTAAACTACTCTAGTTTTTCAAAAACTATCCATTTATGGACATTGTGCCCGTTAGGACTTTTGAACAGGAAGTCATGAACTGTATTACGCTAAAAATCTGGTTATTTTCGTGATGGGCCATATTATGGTCTTACGAGTTCCATAAAGAATGGATTTATGGTCCCGGTAATGTTAAGTTAAAATATAATACAGTATCCACACTTCCAAGTCCCGCGAGATGGTTGTTTGTTTTGGTACAGCTTTGAGCTGTTGTAAAATTAACCGCAGGGAAGCGACTGATTTGCTTGGAAGTGCAGATAGTCCATGACTTTCTGATGAAAAGTCCTAGTATATGTATATATAATTCCCACAAAGGCGTGAATATCTACGGTGTCCTATGTGCGTAACATATTTTTTAAACCCAAGAACGCGTAAGTTGATTTCACGCACTAAGGTTTAAAAACTGAAATTTAATGTTTATGTATTATAATATTTAATACAGTTTTAGATATACTAGTTTTAACCCAGTATTTAATTTTGCCTATAAACTATACCGGCGAAGAAACTGACCATATCTGTGATCTTTTTCGCAGGTACGTTACGGTCGGATGCTCGGCACTTAGACTAATATTACGAAACTTCGCGCCTGTCATTAAGTCGAATGTGGAAGCACCGCTTCACACTATCGGCGTCGACGTATCGCGAGAGGAACGGTAAGTACTCGCAGCCAATTTGATCCTGATCCAATCTCTCAGATTTCTCTATAAGCTCACGGCACTAGTCCGAGTTTCAAATCCCGGCTGCGCTTCTTTAGATTCTCGAAAGAAGCGGTTTGAATATTTTTCATATAATTCTGCTTTAGTAATTGGACTTTATCTGTCAGTAAATAGGTAATGCTTATTTTGTAAAATGGGTTTCATTGAAGATCGAGCTTCGAGTCCTCTGAATTTGTATTTTAAACTTGGTTTTATTTTCTAGTAAACAATCATCATTATAAGAATATATATTTTTATAAGTATTTAAAATCAGTTGATCGAATGTTTTTTTTTTTATTAAATCCAATATTTCTTCTATTGACATATACATTCTATATTCTATTTTATTTGACATATATATTGCAAAAATCCTTCCGTAGCGGCTGTAGCTTCATTTTTTAACTGTAGCTGCAAACATCATTAGTAATTGAGTAAGTCAAGGTTGAGTTTCCAAGTGTTCAAATCCCAAATCAAATTTTTCTTAAATCTATCATATAAAGTAGGTATTTAAAATGAAAAATTCAAGCGAAATGGGTTTAAATTGACTTATTGAAAAAATTTAAAGATATTTGTATTCCAAATATATATATATATATTTCCCACAAAGTATAAAACAACAACCTATGTCCTCATGATATTTAAAAACTAAATAAAACCTCCTTCTCCGCATTTCTGTGTTCGTAGATATCACAAGTGCATATCCTGTTACGAGAAGTTGGTACTGGTACGCAGCATACTCCTGAAAAAACAGACAATGCCAGGCAAACTCGGGGCGACATTCCGCGAACTTGGTGCCCTAATTAGGACGCTTGAGTGACGCCAAAATTCTAAACTTCAGCAACAAAAGAAGCAGAAGCAGCATGAGCATCATCGAGTTCGTGTGAAATCTTATGTGGTGCTGATACAGAGGACCTGAGGAGTTTTGTTTTTACCTCGTTTTATAGAAGAAGAGCAAGAGGTTTGCAAGTTATCGAGACACAAGGAGCGGTGTTATTTACGCATGCACGAAACTACCATTCCGATTTATAGTGAAGGAGAAGTCTGGACCTGACATTTCTGAATTCGTTTCCAGTGTTTTTACAAGAAGTTGGAATACTTGACTGCATGATTCTTTATATCATTGATCGTATCGTTGAAATTTACTTCTATAAAACGATCATAAGGAATCTACTCTATGTGTCATGATTAAATTCTACTTTTTTTAATGCGATTTTGGGTTAAATTTAAGATTATAAAAGGGCAGAACTGATTAACTTTTTTGTATTTCAAGTCTAATGAATTAAGTTAATAAATTAGGTACGTTTGTAAACTAACGATTATGTTGAATTCTAAGGACAGCTTATACAGTTTCAATATTTTTTATTTAATCAAAGAATGCGATCTAAAAAGTAAATCAAATAGTCGCCAAAATAGGTTCAGCTTATTAGAATTCATTGGTAAATATATTAAAAAATAAGAAATATAATCATTTTTAAATATCCGTTTTAATATACTATGCACATATATTGGAATCCAATCTATTGGAGGAAATAATGAATTTCTAGTTTTGAAAGAATTATATCATGTTTTTTTATATCGCGCATGCGCAAATATTTCAATGTTACCGCCATTTTGTGCAATTAGTACATCACCATGATGCAAATCGTAAAAACTATTACGTTGCTTGTTAACTAGCATATAAAAAGTTAACATGATAAAACTGAAACAGTGAAAAGACAGAAATTGTATTTTTTCATGAAGTCATGCCGGAATCCTACTATTCGCCGAAGAGGATTGTGAATTACGAGTGAAACAAAAGGACAAACAAAGATTGTATAAATGCCTTACTCAAATGCAAAAAAGCTATCTAAGTGATCGATGACTGTCTTTACTTAAGTGTTATTTATTGACTGTTCGTTAAATCAACGTAGAAAAGCGAGATATACGAACTCGATATCGTTGTAATCAGCAACTTTTTCTATGAAATTTTTTGCCTTTTTGGGAAGAGAAATAGAAAGAATGCGTGGATAATGTTTATGAGAGAGTGAATATTTTGCAATGTACATTCGGATTATTTTATTTGTTTGTCAGTTTTAAGTCATCCTGTTTCGATTCGACAGTGCCTTAAAAAAATAGGACAAGTGTAAAAAAAGAAAGTTTATTGGGGAGTAGTTAATCTTTTTCGGCGAGTCGAATCATTTAAGTTCTTAATACAGGATTGCGATCAATGTCGAAGGAAGGAAAGGAACAAAATGCACTCACCTCGTTATCGTCCGCAATTTTGAAGCTCGGGTTCGCTTTTTGTTTCGAACGATTGTGAAATTCGACAAGGAGAATCGTTTTCTCTCCTTGATTAATGTCGAGGGCGCACACAAGTTTGCCATTATTATATATAATTCGATTTTTATTGTTGCACACTCAGAGGATAATGTATCGTAGAGGTTTCAGTCGTAAAAAATTTTTATGAAAGATTATGATACCGAAGAACCATATTTAATAGTGTAATAAGTTTTAATAGCATTAATATTGTATGTTAAACAAATAACAAATAATTTAATATTTTATTGTTCAGTGTTATTTATTTTATGAATTTAATGATTTTAATGAAGGGAAATTGAGTGGATCTTCTGCGATACATTTTCATAGTGTACATTCAGTAACTGAAGAAAACACATTCCATTTATGTGGTCTTCCCGAGAGAATGAATAAAACAGAGTGCATATAGATTTAACTATTATAATTAAAATTAATATTAAGGCAATTTTTCACAAGATTACTAACAGAATTAATATCTATTCAGCTAAATGTATATAATTTTAATTTAAGTGTAGTTGTATGCTTAAAGGTAAACTACTATTTAAAAAGTGAATTTGGAATAATTTTTTTTTTTTGTAAATTCAATATTAGGTAGTTGAAGAATTCATAGATGGAATGATTTTTCTGTTAACGAAGCTAATGAATGATTGAAGAAAGGAACCGAAATATAAATATGATTATCGCATGTTGCGAAGGAAAATTTCATCAGACAAATCGAATATTTTTTTTAACGAGTTTGGTAGACCATTTTCTATAGCGAGCGATGATTCATCTATAGTACGATGCGTTTCTCCCTTTTTTATTTTGTATTGATAAATGCCAATATATTGTAAAGTGCTGATATCGTGATTTTATAATTTTTCCAGTCTTTTTTAGAGAGGAAAGAAACCCTTAGGCTAGATTCTATCGACGATGTTATTATTGCAAGAAAATCAAAGTTTTATCTCAACTTAATTTATAATTTTAAGGTTTTAGCCTGTTAGCTAGAGTTTAAAGAGTGTTTTTTAATCATCAATACCACGAAGCAGGGCCCAATAATTATTTTAACAATCATCGACTGACTTTGTTGCATAGCTAGTTTTAGTTACTTCGTTTTCTTCTTGTGTTTTTGTTATAATAAAAACTAAATAGTCGACGCTTAGATTTTAAGAGAGTCATCTGTGGAATTTTAAATTCAGAGGCAAAAGATACAGATTTTTTTAAAGCCTTATTAATTATTCTAATTATAAAATAGTCTTGATTCCTGAACTGTAACGCTCAATAAAATAAAAAAAAAAAACAATTTTAAAAATTCTAAAAAAATGACAAGATGACTGCAAGTAATATATTAGTATTATACACGTTGAATTGAGGATCTTTGCCGAATTATAAAAACTATATAAATATGTAACAGTCAGTATTTTATAAATTATTTTGTCGGCTGTACGATTTGAATATGTGAAATAAATCGAACGAATTTAGTAGAAAATCACTTATTAACATGAACATTTTAAAATTAATAATAGTTGTTAAAAACTTGCATAAATTCGGAATTGTAACTTTAAGTATCGCTATATCTCTTGGACTAAACCACTTATAAAAGTCTGTATATGATCAGCATTACCTTTTCCATATTTCAGTTATTTCGATCAATTTCTATGTAATGCTGAAACGAAAGATCATCACGTGTAATTTTTTTCAAAACATTCCATATTTACCTGTACTAAATAAACTATAAAAAATGCTTTAAAAAATTAATAACTAAAGATTAATTTGACATCTAATAAAATTTATACAATTGAAGTATTAAAGTTAGTATTTTAATTTAAAAATAAAGAATAACAAATAGATAAGTATGAGCAGTAAAATACAATAATTGAAAATAATTACATGGGTAGAGTCTTGATGTGAAAAATCTGTATGTCAAGCGTGTGGTATCTATGACATTTAAATCCTAGATCGAAATGCGACATATTACATCCGTTCCGTCCAGTGTATTTTTTATTAAGGTGGCTGCTGTGTGACAGACCATTGTTTGTGAGTGTTTTAGAAAGCCAAGAATGAATTGTGACATTAATTTGCATAGCGAGAGTTCGAAATAAAAGCTTCTAAGGAAAATTGTAGAATAAATGAAAACAACGTCGACTGTACTTAATACCGTCGCCACGTGATCGTTAAACCAACTTCTACTTCACATATTTGTCTACCTATGTATAATTAACATTTACTTTTTATAAAAAAAAATTGAATTCTATAATATGAAATCACGGATTTTCTCTATCGATTTCTAAGGTGAATAGAAGTATATGAAATGAAACCTAATTAAATGATACAATCGAAGGTTGAGGATCGTAATGATGAGTCAAAGACGCATTAAATTTGAATATACATATACATATATGTATATAAAGGAAATAAATTATGACTTAAATTTAAAAAGTTTTTCGTGTATACATTAAAGTTTGCTGATAAAGTAAAAGTGTACATAATATTTTTTTAAATAATCAGTACTTGTAGTTAAACTGTATTGATATCTAAATCAGAAATATTAGCTGAACTGTATCTGTGCAACAACATTACATAATGTACACCCTATACTCATTAATTCTATCTGAACAAAATTCAAATTAATCAAGGAGTATACCTATATATGCTATGACAGAATTAAACTGTGTACCTACATGCACATTGAAATATCTATTGAAAGCTGCATATAATTTTGAGAGGAAGCATAATTTTGGACAAGTTGGTTTCTCGAGAACTCGGTGACCATGTGACCTAATTTATACATACATAAATACATATAATAAGTTTAGATTAAGACAAACAAAAAAATAACTCTTAGTATCAGAACTAGACTGAAATAGTGCGTTTGATTGTAGAGGGTTTGGGGAGACTTAGTCGTTTATTCCGCGATCTTTAGGTTGCGAAACAATTATAAGATTATCGGTATATTCTTACCCTTTGTTTTTTCATTTAATGCGCTTATATTATACTATTGTTTGTACTTACTTGCGAAAGTACATTAATCTTGCTTTTGGATTCTTTGTTCTTGATTTTTTAAAAGAAAGACTTAAATTAAACTAATAAACGCGTGTTTTAATTTTAACAGTGCCACGTCGTCTTTAACCGTTAGTTAGTTTTTATATAAGTATATATAGTTATTTTTCTTTTTTGCATTGTTATAGATGCAACAGAAACAAACTAACGTATACAAGACGGCGTGGAGAACAAAAACTTGCCCGCTGTCGATTTTCAGATTGCAAAAAACTAATCGTATACACCATTAAAAACAGTAATAATAAAAATGTCGTTTAATTGCCAATAATATAAATAAGTTTACGTTTAACTTTATTTACCTTTGTATCCTTCTATCAATTATAATTAGGTAGTTTCTTTTTAATCGATTCTTTCAAAAGTGCAGCACTACTAAAATATTTATGTGCTAAATTTTTACTCAGGCAATAAAAGGTACCGAAGTGTTTCTAGAATACTATATTTTATCTTAACTATATGTTTTCAGTATTGTGATAATAAATCAAGAATTTAGTTAAGTACCTGTTTTATTAATTTACACACTTAAAAAATGTTATGAAAACAACTGATAACGATTTCACGCAATTATAAATAAACAATGAATTACTTCCTCTGTCCTTTTCGACTATACAAATCAAATCACCTTGAGTTATATAGTTATATACGAATATGAAAAAGAGAATCGCGTTGTGGTACATCTACAAAACTTACACGGGAAAATCGGCAACACGATTACACCGATAAATTGAGTTACGTGAGAAAGCTTATGGCCGGCAGTGATCGGGCTTAACTCGTCACACACGGCCGAATCTTATACTTTAGCCGTAGCAGCCGTAATTACACGCCGGCCACTCGAACATTTCTACAATGCTTTTTTTTTTATTTTTGCTCTCCGGGTATGATCTGGCAATCGATGAGTTTTTTTGATGCTGGGCGAGTTCGGCAATGACTGGAATATTGTCGATTTCCTAAGTCTTCAATCCGAATATCCGCTTTTTACTGACAGGGCAGATTTTATTTGAGACTGGAATGGTCAATTTAATTGAATCTTAAAGTTCATTTTTCTTGCTTAAATAAAAAATTAGAGTCACAATCTAAGAATATTATTACGTGCATGGTGCATAGTAACAGAAAAACCATTGCCTATTTTTAATACAAAGTATTTTTGGGTTATAGTTTAAATACTTTTCTGTATATTTGTACAATCAAGTCCTGTGAGTCCTGTCCGCAAATGCCCCATTACGGCAGGTGACGTAATTTAAACAGTGATATTAGGGTATAAAGCATAATCTGTCACGTTTTGTATATGTCTAGTCCTTTTTGTTTCATAATCCCTAAACTACTTTCACGAACTAAAAACACCCATGACGCGATGTTTTTTATATTGATGGTTAGAATGTCATTTATTCGTTTTCGTTTATTTTTTAATACAAATAGGAGAGAGCGAGGCACCACTGGCAGAAAATGTTTAAAATAGAATAAATAAAAGAGGAAATGAATATCAACTGTCTTTTAAATATTCATGCACTCTTTATTCCTTTAAGAGTCGAATACCGTAACGTTTAAACCCATTTGGGCACGTAGTATTTTATTATCTCTTATAAAAGAAAACTGCCAAGCGTGCCCCGCCTATTCTATTAGCGGGGTAACATTGGCAGATCAGCGGGGCACATTTGGCGCGGTCTGGTGGATGTATTTAAGTCCAAGAGAGTTTATTTGTTTTGTTTTTTATATTTCCTAACCATTAAACTAACAC
>UELV01176730.1:4957-30623 GCA_900490015.1 Megastigmus stigmatizans | reverse complement strand
CCCCCCCCCCTCCTCCATCTTCTTTTCTAACTTTACGCTCGGAGAACTCGACTCTAGACCGGAGCGCACTAATTGCTTGCCGCCGTGGCCAGGATTCCCGTTCCCCCCTTTCAGAAGCGCGGGTGCAGCCGCCTTGCTTTTTTTTCTTCCCCGCCTCATTTTCGGAAATTATACTCGAATTAGTGTCAACCCTCGCGGTCTCTTGATAATTCGAGAGAGAGCGAGATAGAAGCTCACTCACGTAGATGGCCTTTCGCACCTTACGCTTCTGGAGTGCGGCGCCAGGAGGAAGCTGCCTCGCGGTCGTCCTAATTTGCGTGCGAGCGCGATGCGGTGCAAGATGCGAGAGTCTCGTCTTCGTTTTAATTGGGAAGCTAGGGTATAAGGGAGAGAGGTGGCTTTCGAGTCGCGATGACACGCCAACGTCTTATCGCCGTGGCGAGTTTCAAGTGAATTCGAATCACATCGCTGCGTTTTTATACGTGAATCTTCGTCCCGCTGCACTTTTGTTCTGCTTTTGGACTGCGATAAATATAGCTTTATGGTTATTGTACGTTGGGAGAAATGTGTGTATCTTTTATGGATGAGAAAATTGGAATGAAATTGATAAACCCGCGTGGTTACTGGGTTTTCTTTAGGTGGTATATAGTGGAACAGTGAATGAGATTTTGTGCACTCGAGGAAGCGAAGTGTGCACCGCACGAGCGAAATATATGTTAACGAGATACGCGACGAGAGACTCAAGGTGGTTTTGCCGCGCGAACCCAAGAAAATTTCAAAGTAATTATTCGCCGAGAGATGCATTTGATGCGCTTATAATCATTCATATTGAAAGTTACTGTCTAGAAAGATTATATCAACACTTTCTTAAGAACTTTTTGTACTTTCAGAAATTTTTTAATGATTTCTGGTATAAAAGGGAATTTTTGCTTTGTTCAAAGAAATTAAATAACATTTTAGAACAATTTGAGTATTTTATATTTATATATATTTATAAATGCATTTGGAAAAGTATTTTTGAAAAAATGTTTTTGTTCTATTAAATGTAGAGAAATATGACTCGCGATATTCAATCAAATCAACTGAACGCACGTCTAGAATTATTTTTATTCAAAATTCTCTAGAATTGTACCGATTGGATTGGACGTGTCCTATCCATGCCGTTGGTATCAATCAGGAGATATGTTCGTTTAACAATCAAATTGCTGTTTCAAAAATGTGTCTACAACTTTATTAAAAAAGAAAATATTGAATTATTATATATAAATACTTAAAAAAAAGGATTTAAAAAAAACATCAATCTAAAACGTTAGGCGAAATATTCCAGCTCTCATTACGTGTTTCCATTTATTAATTGTTCTGCGGAGCCATCAAAGTGAACGTAATAAATTGTATACACTGATGAAACGGTATCGTGGAATTCTATGAAATCAAGAATCTCTTATAAGCATTTTAAATAATAATTTTTTGGAGACTGTTTGTAATTTTAAATTCATCATACTACTATTGTATTAAATGTAAAATATTTGTTTGTGTTACAATACAAGCTAACGTGTAGCGCATTTCCATTATGCATTTCATAATTTGTGTTGTTAAAATGTATTTAGCTCAAGCATAAATAATACATTGTTGCAGCTGGAGATTGAAACCGTTCAAAAATAACATTATATTTTGTACTTTTGTGAATTGATTTCGTTCATTGTGGTATTTAATCATGAGCGATATTTTCAATTGTTATTATGTATGACTATAGTATTATAGACGTTACTAAGTTTTGCTTCCTTCTTATATGTACGGATGATTTTGATATAGTAAAACATGTTTTTTGTAACTATTTACTTACGAAGTGTACTGGGAATTATTATTATGAATTAACTAAACAAATTTTTGAAATAGCCGGAAAATTTCGAAAATGCAACCTATGACTTTCTAAAGCTTTATTCTGCACATCTGCTAATATAAGAGCACACTATCTAGCAATTTTTCAAATGAACACGCAATTCGTCCGACAACAAAAATCTCAACTCATTCATAAAATTACGACGAATAATGATTAATCTTTCGGCTGAAAAAACGCGCAATAACAAGGTAGCAGGAATAAAATAATTATCCTGTTCTTTGTACTCTTGTGAATATGTCGAAAAATCTTTCAAAATTACCAATTCACAATTCTCCACGAAATAACCATCAGCGTTTCCAGTACTTATATATACAATGTTTCTTTCATTGCTATATCAGATTAATTCGTTTACTCACCTCGGAACTGTACCCTGTTAAATACACTGGTTATTATCCGTAGCTCGGAGGTCGGCGTGTCGCCAAGCTGAAACAGAGAAGAGAGAAGAATAAAAATCGTTATTATCACAGTCCTTTTTTTTTCGTATACTACACAATCTTCAAGTTTCTCTTTACACCGCTTACGTTATTATTCCCTCCTACCCCTCCTCCTCCTCGCATCCCCTTATAACGCATATAAACGACTTTTACCCTCTCTATTTTCTCACCCTCCTCCTCTTCCTCGTCTCTCTCTCTCTCTCTCTCACTCTCGGTCTCTCGCACCCTCTCGTCCTCGTCAGCCCTAATTCGCTTTCTATCGATTTCCCATGAAAGAGGTTGTTCGGTGCCGCTAAGTGCACCGCATAAAGAGGAAAAGGCAAAGAGTCGTTTCGAAGTTATACACTGGGCGTCATTAAAGCTGCCTATAAAAGATATCCAAGCCTCGCCACTCTTTCTCTCTCTCTCTCTCACTCTGCCCTCCTCTGTTCGCCCGCGAAGATAGCAATAAACGGTGTAGCGAGGAGAGAGCGATGGAATGGAATAAAATGAAGCCACCACCGCCGCCGCGGCAATTCGGAAGTTTTGCCTCGTTCGGACAATGAAAAACTTTAATTCTCTTATATGTTACGCGGTGAGCTCTTCTGCGTTTTTCTTTTTTTTTTTCTCTCTCTCTCTCTCTCTACCCCCACTCTTCCCCCATCGGCGCTCGCAGCGCGGAAACAATAAAGACTTCGAGCCTCTTTCGGTTTTTAAGATTGCTGCTGCTGCTACATCGCGACTCCCGGAATGTACTTTCCTTATCTCATCTCTCAGTGTCTCTCGTTCTTTTTCTTTCTCAGTCGCGGTCTCGCGTCCTTCTTTCGTTTTTTTCTTCCTTCTTCTTCTTTTATGATTCATCGAGTGTGATACTGTGCGGTGCAGCTTCGCGGCTGTGGAACTTTGCTTTGAGCAACTCTCTCTCTCTCTCTCTCTCTCTCTCTCTCTCTCTCTCACTCTCTCTCTCTCTCTCTCACTCTGTGTGTGTGTGTGTGTGTATCTCTCTCTCTCACTCACTCACTTCAGAAACGAGAGTTTCGTTATGGCCCTTGTTTAATAGTTTCCTTAAATTTTAATTTTTAATTAAAGAATTAACGAGAGTGATACGAACGGCTACGGGAACTCGTAACGGATGGTACATCGCAATGTTGAAATTGAAGTATATTTATTTTCTCGGATATATAGATAACGCATTGACTTAGTGCTTCGACTGCATCGACTTTCCAGACTTAATGAGAAATAAATAATTTCATCTAACATTATAGATTTTATTTTTAACGCGAAAGTCGTTCTGTGGTATATCGTTATTTACGTCGTGATTTGAAAAATAAACGCTTGTGTATACTGGAAAATCAAACAAAATAAGCTGTTCATGAGAGAGAAAGCGCCGAAGTGCTATTATTCTTATAATATGTTAGAAAATGTATAAGTTGATCTGGGAAATATAACTACGTATAATTTTCTTATCTGGCTCTGGATAAAGTGTCCAATTATAGTTAAGTTTTTTCTGTATAAAAATCAATTTTTTCTTGTTGCTATAGAGCAAGACTGATGAAAAAACCACTTCTTAAATGTTCATCATATATGCAATGTACGAATAAGAAAATATGACTTTCAATTATAATCATAGTTTTATGAATATGACAGTGCAATATACGGATGCTAGAGTGCGGTTATCAATTCTAAAACCGTTGGAGCTATGGTTCCAATCTTCTGTCTATACACGTCGTAGGTCCATTTAATACCGCGAGTCTCCATTTTCCAGTAAATTTAAAAAATTTGCACACAAAAGTACATACAAGAAGAAAACGATCGATCGAAGGCATACAACGGATGAAGCATACAGAATCTCGCAATTAGTAGAATATTCAGAATTCGTCAGGCAGGGACGGGGAGGGTAGAGTCGCGCGGCGCGAACAATTATCCAGTATTTAATATGTATTTAGCATAAAATACGCATTAATATGCTGTCCGAGAGCTGCCGCAGGAGTAGACGGAAAGTATAAGAGAGAGAAGCGGAAGAAAAAAAAAGGAGAAGGAAAGAAGAAAGCGAAGAAAAGCGCGAGCTCTATGAAAGTCTTGTCGGAAGTGTCTCGTTATGCGATCTGCAAAAATTTTCTGCGGTCGCATGCATACAATTCTCTCCCGGTGACTTGCTCGCTCGCTCCGAAGTATTATCGGCTAGGACGCGGTAGAGAGGGATAGAGTATATAGGAAGGAGAACGAGGATTGAACGTCGTCCAAGTCGTTTATATTCATTGCATGCAAGTCGCCGCATTTAAATGCCGATTCAGTTTCAAATATTTCCGGCTATAGCTCGTCTCTCTCTCTCTTTCTACCTATCTCCATCCTGCCCTCGACGCTCTTGAAAACTCGACAGAGATGTTCGGCTTACTTCCGTCCAATCGATTGTCGCCCATCATATAGACGCTCGGTCTCTTATATGCGAAATCTTGCCTTTGACGGGAGTATTTGGCGGGACTCGCGCGTTTCATTATGGATATTTGAGAGTCAACGCGGTGCAGCCGCGTGTATTTAAGAACGCCCTGGGACACGTTCTCCGTGCTCGCTCATTTAACTCTCGGCGTTTGCGGCTATATTCCACCCTCTATCTCGTGTCTTCTCGCTCTATTAGGTCTCCGAGGTGTAATCCATTTAAATTACTCGGTAGCTCCACGTTTCTGGACTTGCTGCTGTAGAGCGGGGGGTGTACGATCGGAGAGTTTGGCTCGAAGCTGCTTTCGGCGCCAGGTTTAACATGAAAAGACTGCCGGGGTGATCGAGTGCGCGGAAGGTCTTTTTAGCTACTTGCCTACTTCTTTTCATTGTTGGGCTGTGGTTGCTCAAGTTTCGAGGGTAGATCATTTTCGCGGTTGATCGATTTGTGCTAATCGCCGCTGTGCGTTCAAAGCTTCAATGCCTGTGTCGACGTCCGGAAAATGATATGTTAGTGGATGCGGGCGCACGATCTATACTAGCTTGAAAGGAGATTTTCCTAGAAATTTTCATTATTCTACTATAATAAATAAATTACCAGGAAAAATTATGGCTATAGTGTCTTATAGTCAACATTGACATAATACCATTAATTATGATTCTGTGGAAGTGTGATGATTTGTTTAACTTTTTACTCTTTCGAATTTACAGAGCCAAAAATGTACACATATTATTGTAAATAATAATATTGGGAGGGGAACCTACTAAATATGTAGAAAAAGTACAATACAAATACACGAATGGGCAGTACAAGACACGGATTTTTAATCAATTCTTTTTAACATTTCCTTGAGGCAATAAAGTTGAATTATTTTAAATTTACACCATCGATTCTTCGATCGTTAAGAATTTACATATTTAATACTGATTGCCAAAATAATTTGTTCATAATAACAACAATGATTGAGCACGCTAAAAAACTGTATTTCATTTAACGATAACGTTTTTAAAAACTTTCATATAAGAATTTGCGCGTGACACATTGTAACGAACTAGTAAACAAAATCTTCCTCAACTATACTTATTACCCGGAAATCATTCAAAGTACCACACGAAACTAAGTTATAAGTCGGTTAACATTGTAAATACACGAGGATCGTTAGAACCGATTCCCGGGGATATCCCATCACAGCCCTACCTTAGTAATTCTAAATCGTCTAGTCCCGCGAGAGATCTAAGAATCTCATCTTCGATCGAAGCGCGAGTCCTTCTACTCCGCGACTTTTTCGACCACCCGTGCGCAGAATCTCCCACAGCCATAGAAGAAGCTTCTCGAGGGCTTACGCATGAAACGGAAATGAGTTGTGAAGTCGTCGGGAAAGCTGCAAAAGTTTCCAGAGCGGCAGGAAGCTCGAGTTGCCGAAGCAATTTCAAGCGTGCCGATTGCACACACGTCGCACTATAACAAGCAGCAAGGTAGTATAGAGACTTAGCAGCGGTGCAGCGCAAACAGTCTGATGCGTGCGCGCCTCTCGGCTGACTTTTGCCGCAGCGATTGCCGCGGGATCCTCCAGAGCCTGAGGAGCGATGATGCGTCGTGAGAGTTTCCTCGAGGTTTGCTGCCGGATGATTTTGCGCGATGACGATACTATATGACAGTTGATTTGGGGGAAGAAGAAGCGTCTAGTGGTGGCTTATTGGATGGGAGCAGCGTTAGCGAGTTGATTGAAATTTTTGGATGACGGAAAGTTTGGCGAGGACGCTTATCAACGTTGACGTGGTTGATACTTTTTGAATTTTTAAGATACCGAGGAACGCGGGGATACCAACTGTTTTCATCTAATTGTTGGTAACGATTGAAAAAAAGTTTTTCGCAATTACACGCTCTTAAATAAAAGAAAATGAAAGTACGAAACTTTTAAAAACAATGCTCATTTGCAGCTTTCGTTAAAGTTACATTTAATTTCATTAGTATTTAAAGTTAGCGAATTGGAACAGGCGGTTTAAGTATTAAAAAGTCGTTATTTCATCTTAATCATTTTTTTAATCAATAGCTGTCCGCTAGATTAATTTGACAGTTGAGATGTATAAAGCTCGATCATATTCAGTAGCATATTAAAATTTTGATTGCTCTTTGAAATGATTCAAATCATCAAATAAAGTCACATCTATTACAAGCATTGCAGCATCAAATTAATAATAGAATAGTCGTATTTTCTAGCTGTCGGCTCATTTTCAGCTGTCAATTTACAAAATGAATTCTTATGACAACCAACCACATTTATATGCACTGCTAAAGTTAGAACAAAATAAATTGGTATAATAGACCTTATCCTATGCCCTTCAAGCGTATATATATCACGTGATTATGACATCAGCAGAGCACCCTCGCGGCTAGCAATATATTCAGAAAAGTTTATCTTGTTCCGAGGTCTAATCTTATCTAGGGTTATGTAGTGTAAATGGTCTTTACGACCGCACCCCATCGTCCCCTAAAATAAAAATATTTCGAGCACATTCTTCAGCAAAAAAAAAAAAGAAAATAAATAAACGTAGCGATATACTTGAGATAAAGTCGCAGCAGGTTCGATTTATTCGTGGCTTTTATTATAAACATTCACCGATTTACCGTACAAATACAAATTTACTCGCAAACATTTGTATCGTTGCAAATAGTAAATTGAAATTACTGCATTTTCACGAAAGCGGCATAAAAACCAATCGCGAGTGTATAACAGCAGCATTAAAGGTATACGTAGTACAAAAGGCACACACGAACGCAACAAAAAAAAAAGAGTTACGAATCACGGGAAATCATAAAGGGCGTGATTGATGCCTGGACTCGTATAGCGAGCTCGAAACTGGAACGAGAGGTCGGGGTGAGGGAGAAGAGGGAGCGGAATCGTCATTACGTGCGGAAACGCAGATTTGTTCGTAAAAAATAAGAGCCCCCTTTTCGTTCCAGCATTTAATTCGCCACTTTTCGCACTCGCTTCCCCGGTAGCAGCTACAGCGGAGGGAAGCGATTCTGCTCGGCTCACAAATTCCAACAACAGCCGGCGCGCCGCGCGCTCTACAAAAAAAAAAGTCGAAAATCGAGCGCCCGGCCTCGAAAGAGCACCAAAGAGGATAATTCCTGCTTCACACACACATACAGACACAGACACACGTACGCAGGACATACATGTTACGGGCACACATTCCACCCCCTCGATTCGCCCTATCTAAGCTGTATAGCTTGTAAGCCTCAGACGCAGTATAGAGGGGCTATATATGTGCGAGGGGGGGGGGTAGAGAAGGCAGCCATTATCGTTATTGCTACCGTAGTCGAGTGTAGAGTCTCGCAGCCCATTCTCGTCCGCTCTCTCTCTCTCTTGCCCTCTCTTCCATTCGTCGCCGCTCATAAACAGCCTCGAAAATATTCAGAAGTTTGCACAGCCGTTTGTCGGAAGCAGCCGGCGTCAAAGTACATCGCGTAGTAGTCGCGGCACCCCTCCGCGCCCACCCCTTCTATCTTTTCTCGCTTTCTCTCGCTCTCTCTCACTCTCTCTCTATAGGTAGATCCCGACCGCTCGGTCTTGCGCTTCCTGCGACGCCGCCCGCCGCCGACGCTTACACAACGACTCAAGTTGGCGGCTTTGGCGGTTAGGAGAGAGAGAGAGAGAGAGAGAGAGAGAGCGCAGAGGCCACCGCACACGCGGAAGTTTCCTTCGAAACTTGGGAATTTATTCCTCGGGTTCTCTCTCTCTCTCTCTCTCTCTCTCTCTCTCTCTCTCTCTCTCTCTCTTACTTGAGCTTCAACCAGGTCGGTATAGCGCGCGCCATACCCTTTAACCCCGAGATTCGCTGGCTGCCGGGAAAGGTACCGTGTGTTTGTCTGCGGCCACGTCCCTTCTTTTTACTTCGGTTTATTCCCCTCCCCCCTCCACCCACCCTCCCTTCGACCCCCACCCCGTTGCCTCCCGCTTCCACCACTTTTGCAATCCCCATTGTTTCCGTACTACCTCCATCTCTTGCTCTTGCCTCTTTCCTTTGACATCTCTCTTCCTTCCTTGCTCTCTTTACTTTCTTCTATCTCGCACTGGTTTCCTCTTTTACTCTCTCGCTCTAGCTCAAGAAGAAATCAGAATGTAATTCGATTTCCGAGACGTCGTTTTCAATTAATTACTTAAAAAGGACCGACATTCGGTGTAGTGGACAATTCCGCGGGACAAAAGAGAAATCGCTCCACAAATCGCTCGTATCACCGAAAAACTCAATCGATACTGGTTGTGCGGAGCCTGTAACACGATTTCTGCAGGATTTATTGCGAAACGTTAAATCATTTATCTTCTCGGTCATGCCTATTAGTGACTAGTCTTTTGATTTAGATACGTCATTGTATTTAATAATGTTTCATTTGTGTACTATCAAGTAGTGATTTTGAGTACAAAACAAATTTCATTATTGTACGTAGAATATTCACGACTATTTTGAAAGAGTATAAATAATCACACGGATGTGTATGCTCGCGAAGACTATGAGGAGCAAAGAAATACATTTATACAAATTAACCTAGTCCTTCTCTCCGAGACCAAGACAGACAAAAAGAGGGAAATTAGCGATTATAGGGCCGTAGCTTTTTATACCGCGAAAGACTCGAAGTGGCGCGATGATGAGGTGCCATCGTGCGGGATCGCGAATGAATTTGAATAATTCGCTGCACAAAGTTCGCGTTGTTCGTCGCCGCGCGCGCTTTTCTGCACCTCTGCCGCCGCAGCCGCCACTCACTTTGCTTACAAGAATTGCAAGAGAGAGAGAGAGAGAGAGAGAGGCTTCTCGACGACACTAGTGCGCGCGGGACCCGAAGAAAATTCACGAATCCTCTTAAACTTCCGTGATCTGAATTCATCTGCCAAATTTACGAGACCTTTTTTTTTACGCTTCTACCCGCTGTCTCGGACTGTCTGTCTGTGTATATATCTATAGGAGGCGAAGGAAGATGAAAAGCCACGGTAGACGAGAAAGCACGCAGTGCACATGCACACAAGTTCGTTGACTTTTTATTTCATATAGTTCTTTCTACCGTGCAGCGCGGCCAGTAATTTCATATAAAGGTAAATGTCTCAATTTCTACTTATTTCAGAGCTACGATTTGGATAAAAGTTATTGTAGCAAACAAATATATTCAATTAATTATGATAATTGTCTTAATTGAGCCTTGAATTCTCTTAAATAACTTCATGAAATTCATTTTAAATCGTTTACTTTGAATAATAAGCAGTGTAAGCTCATGTAAGACAATGTACTAATATCAGCTTATTTTTGTCTTGAAGTAGAAATGCGTACAGATTTTGAGTAAATATAGAATTACAACTCTTTTTTTCATGAGTAGAAATATGGGATATCCAAAATGCATCGATAAGTACTTCGCTACTTTTATCAGACTTCATGAATTTTTCAACACGATACGCTCATTTTTCGTTTTACTATTGAGCATTATTCATAACGCTATGGCTAAATCTATTATTACGGTAATCCTGATATCTATAGTTTTTTTTAAAAAAAAGTCCAAGTAAGTAGAAATTGGGACCTTCGCCTTAGCTGGTAGTGGTGCCCAACTTTTCGACTTGCCAACTTGTCAAAGTGCACCGGGTGGTCTTCCACGTCTATCCTTTTCGAAACAAAAGAAACTTCTTCTTTCGCCCCTTTGCCATCACGATTCTCGTCTCTTTATCTTCGTACCAGTCATCATCTACTCTTCTCTCTCTCTCTCTGTATTCCTGTAGTCGGTGCAGCACTAGGCGACCCAAATACGTCATCGAGCGAGCGACTCGAGCGACGAGGCTTGATTATTTCGAAGGGGCTTTAAAAGCCAGGCCGACTAGTGGCATCCTTCGCTACCAGCGCCTTTAACCAGCGGCGTGATTATCAATTTCGAAGAGGCTGCGCGAGCACAAGTGATTTTAGTTTGACTGCGCCTCTGGACGGGGAAAGTGTGCCGCCCACGGCCAAGCGTTTACTTATACCGAGCTGCTGTGTTGCTCAGGAAAGAAAACTGAGACAGGAATCGCTCGTGTCTTAAGCCACTCGAGATGATGCGTCTAACAAGGACGAGGTACTTTAATGATATTCGACGTGCCTGTTTAGTTTTTACTGTGTATACAAGTCTTTTTTCTTTTCTTCGCAAAAGTCTAAGTGTATAGCAGCAGCTTTTGATGTGTTTCGCAAAGAGGGACGGCCTTTTGAGAGTGTATTTCAAAGATGTGCAGACTTTCTCAAAGCGATCTTAAAATAGTTGCGCGCATCGCTTAATCACTGAGATAATAAAATATGTATAGTTTCCTTGTTAAATCGCTATATTGCAAATTAGTTAATGAGAGTACGTCGTATGCTAGACAGTGAGTTTCGTTTTCTTTTTTTCAACGGTTAGTGCACGGTGTCCAATAAATTGAACACCCCCATATCCACTGCATTTCAAAGGCTCGACAATGGAAATTGATTGAAAATAGAGTAGAAGAACAAGCGCGAGTATTAGGCATTGTAAATAATTGCCGTTGGCGGTGTTCAAAAGATTCACCGGTACGCGAAAGAGATATACACGCTGCGAGGGAACCCGCATTTTACTCGTGTGTCCCGTAAGCGTTACAAGTGCCGCAACTCAGTCCGGACGGGGTAAACTCGGAGAATTCGGCGAGGGCGCGCGTCCACGTCCACGTCCGACGAGGAGCCGCGCCAGCGAGAAACATTACCCGGCGTAATTCTCGCCATTAACCGTTACCAGCTCGAAAGAGAGAGAGAGAGAGAGAGAGAGAGAGAGGCTAAGAGGTAGAGAGATAGAGTGCGGCCAACCGCCGCTTATATTTCCACGGGACAGATTTTCCACGGGGAAACTCCGTCGGGATTTCGGTTAGGTAGTCTAATTGATTAAAATACTAGCCGCTAGCTCTGTTCCGCTTTTCTGTGTGTTTGCCTCACCAGTTAGAATCAGAATGTTTCTACTTTGTTCGTTTGCCCGGGCGAAACTCATTTCGCAAGTCTTACTTGCCAGTCTGTACTCCGCACACTCGCGCGTACCAGCTCCTCGCGGCCTCATTGTAACGCTGATTAATTCGTAAAGTACATAGGAATGTGCAGCTTTGACCTTTTTTCCACGTGTTCCCTTTCCTTTTGACGATGCGTCTCGCTCTGAATGGTGTATTTGTTCGAATGTTGATTGGTGTTGTCGATAAGCGAATTTGATAATTGATCGATCGCTCGATTACGAGATTAGCGAAGAAAGTTATTTATACACATGAAATACAATTTATACAATAATTTATAATTCTATTTAAACTTGTAGAAGGCAAAGGAGAGAAATTTGTGCAGAAATTTCAGTCTCCGAGTCAATCATAATACGCTATGTATACCAATTGCATGAATATGTCTCTCAAGCGTATTTTGTCACAACAACACATTGGACACTTGAGTAGAGATCCAATAACTGTATCAAGCAGCTGCTAACATGTTCTCAATTACAAATCAAGGTTCAATACTATACGTACACTGCGTTGATTTAATTCCAAAGGGTAAAGTTCAAACTAGTTAAGTTTGAAATTCCATTACTGTTATTAGAGTCTAAGAAAGAGCTTTAATTAAATATTGATATAGTATGCCGATAGAAAGAGTCTTTTTTAATGATACATGTTATGCAATGAATACAGCGCATACATTGGTATCAATTGACGTGTCCTGGTAGTTTTAATTAACTTTTTTCTGCGTATTCGGCTTTTCTTCTTCGAGAGGATATTCTTTTTGTAAAACTACAGGCTTAAGTTGAGTATTGTCTGTAAATTTACTCTTTTGAGAGTGTATATAGTAAAATATTACCTACTCATGAAGCTTGACAAATTCAACAAATGGATTTTTTACATAGTCGCGTTAATAAATGTCTGCTCGATAATGCAGATTAAAAATGATAAATGCGAGTATATTTACCTGAACCATAAGGGAAATTGCAACGAGTCCTTGACTTTTGTGCTGGGCTTCGCTCATATTGTGATAAAGTTCTGCATTGAAGCCGTAAACTTGGATCTGTAACAAAAAGATGCATAAATTATTCAAAATTAATTTGAGTTTTGGGAAATTTTGCCGCGGGGTAAATACTTTGAATTGAAAGAACAATAGCAATTTGCACGGTGTGTTTAATTTGAAATTAGAATTTATCGATCTAAACATGTTGATGTGCACACTAAATATTCTAGTTTTGTATGCGCATCCTTAAGGCAAAAACAGTTTGACCCATTTAAATAATTTTGATTGTAATGTAATGTCGCCTCAACTAAATCCACATTTGCTTGATATAAGAGAACTTTGTTACTTATTAATAAAAGTCACATCGAATAAATTGAATAAAATTCTTTACTATACCTTTATTTAAAATAGATTGAAACTTTCTATATTTTAAAGGTACAGAACTTATAATATATATCACAAACTGACATGAATTGTTGGGTAGATAAAGAATTTACTTTTCCATTATAGATTATGCAATTATTAAATAATCTTAATTTTAATACTTTGCGTATGAGTGACGCACGAGAGCCACGCGGCATAAAAACATGATAATATATTGCAACGTTTACCATAATAAAAGCTTCAATTTTACTATGCGCAAAAGAGCGTGAAACAGAGCTGTAACGAGTAACGAGGCTCGGAGTTATAAATTGAAACGTGCACGCCGCGCGACTATATCCCGTTTTTCGGCTTAGTCCCCCCGCCTCTGTCCCACACCCTCTTCTTGTCAGATATATAAGTATCGCAGCCCGAGGGAGAGGAGGCAAAGAAAAAGGAGCATAACTTTAGCAGTAAGCGAAGCGTTTCTACCGAGTGACGGCGCCGAGCGCGACGCTAGAGATAGAGAGAGAGAGAGAGAGAGAGAGAGAGAGAGTGAGAGAGAGGGAAGGGAAAGAAAAACAAATTGTTCGCTCTTTGTCAGTAATCGCATTCCTGCGCGCACTTCCGCGTTTACGGCACTGGGACAGGGAAGGAAAGAGGGGGGGGGGGTCGACTGAGCACGCAAATGTGTCTGTCTGTCTGTGTGTGTGTGTGTGTGTGTGTGTATGCGCAAGAGAGCGAGCGAGTGAGAAAGGCGATTGAGGCACAAGAGGGGCTGAAATACCTACGATGCGTCGGGGTGTGCTTCAAAGAAACGTTGGGGGGAGAGAGAGCTAGAGAAACCGAGAGAGAGAGAGAGCGAGAGAGAGAGAGAGAGAGAGAGAGAGAGAGATAGAGAACGAGTGTAAATCTACTGCGCCTGATCAAAGTATGACGAGTTCTACTGTGACAAGGAAATTCCCTTTCTTCCGTCAGCGGATGGGTGGGCCTCCCTCCTTTCCCCTCCCAGCGTCTACTCGTTTATCCACGCTGCTTTTACTACTTCAACAACTCTTTCTCTCACTCTCTCACCCTCTCACATGCGCGCACACACACACAAACTCTCTCTGTATAGTCAGTGGCTCGCTCCTTTTCGTTTCTGCACACAGACTCGCCACGGTTTCGATTCGTCCCTTTTTTTCTTTCTTACCCCAGCCTCTACCCCCCTTTTTGTTCTTCTTTCGCTAAGCATAGGGAAAAAATGTGCGATCCGAACGAGTCGGAAAACGAAATGCGGGCACCGCGTTATCGGGACAGGGGATCTTTGCTTCTTTTTTTCGGTAGCTCTATCTCTCTTTCTCTCCTTCTCCCGAAATTCTCTCTTTCTTTTGCAGCTCTGTGTGTCTCACTTTGGCAGCGTTTGACGCGCGATGCGAGCTTCTGTTACGACGAGCGGCCATAGCCCTTTGCTACTCGCTGTCTATCCGCTGTCTGAATTTTTGATCAAAGCAATTCTCGCCCCGGTGTCTGCGCGCATTGCGATCCTCCTCGACAATTTAGAACGATTCTGTATATAGCGTTCTTTTGCCACGCTCTGATCTGGTATAATGTGGGCGATGGACAGTGGATTGTGTGTGTTCGGACTCACTACCAGCGGCATGAACTTTCAATCGAATCTCTTGTCATTCATCCATAATTACAATTAAGTACTCGGATGTTCATATGTTACTTTTTTTTTTTAATTCAGATGAAAGAATTAACAGTCATGCCGGTTGAATTTCTTTCTAAAATTGTCACATTGCAGAAAGCGACGGCGTGAAAGATCAAGGTAGAAAATCTATTCACGATGAGAAAGCACTATGAGACCTTTAGGCGTAATCGAGATGACATCGTACGAACAGAGTCGCGCGATTCGCCACCACCAAGCGCAAAAACCAAATTCATTCGAGCACTTTCTTATTAAAGCTTTCCCTACTATACACGCGCGCAGATCGAAGTTGTGACGGACTCACCGAGGTGTTGGTGGTGGTGTTGGTGCCCGCCGAGGGACGAGTTTATCGTCTCCCCACTCTCCCTCGGCCCTCAATCTGAAAGTAGTTCAATTTGTCGAATAAATCTGCGAATGTCCATGGAGCCGCGGGGCAATTTATCGTCGACCAGGCCGGATAAGGAGTAGGAGTAGGATGAAAAGCTCTTGTGCGCGCGCGCAAGCGTGCCTGCCTTCAATTATATACCTAGTTCGATTATTCTCGCGAAAGTAACGCGTGTGTCTGTGTCCGCGTGTCTGTGGGTGTGTTTCAATGCCGAGTTGCCGCGTGCTTCGTCGATAAGACGAGCATTCGCTCGAGTTATTGGTCGGAATCGGTGCGCAACTTCGACCGATCGTCTCTGTCTCTCTCTCTCTCTTTCTATCTCTATCTACCTCTTCTTCGCCTTTGTGTCCTTGTTTTTCCGCTGCGGCGACTTTGCGGTGCTGGATTGCACATTGAAATTGAAATTAGCCGACTATTGTGAGCCATCCAAGTGCTGACCCTCAGACTTGGCATCGATGTGTGTGCTCCTGATAATCTTAAGTACTCGATGTAGACGTTGATATAAGGGTAGGGGAATTGAATCGCTCGAATTTCTTATGATTCGAGGATTTGATTTATGGATACATCTATATCTGGCGAAATGTTACCCAACGCCGTGGAATTAATATGTAATGAATTAAAAGTAACTAGAATAAAATGTAATTATACAGTCTTCGATCACCCAGACTCACAAGAGTTTTTAGTAAAAATTGCAACCCAGATGTAACATTTGATTGTTTAAATATTATTGCAATAAATAATTATAATTATGTTGAAAAATTCTGTCATAGTAAATATATTTATTCGAAATAAAAGCATTTCATCAATAACATCATTGTAAACTACGTAATAATATTTATAAACTTATTAAGAATTTAGAAGATACTGTTAAGTAGTCTTGGTCAAGCTTTCATCAGACGAACCTTTTACAAATTATTTGTCTCGATTCACAAGGGCGAGCAAATATAATCACGTGTCAGACCGTGTATAATACTTAAGTCAATATCGATAATTAAGTACAAACACGCTCGTGTACAATTATTGTATATTTGTGGCTCCAATCGAATCGTGCACAGTTTGAACAAGAATTTAAATCTGCTAGGTTCGCTCGCAATAGTACGAGATTGGGTATAAATTTAATCTTGGAACTGGCCCGTTCATATATTGTTCTCTTTTTTTTTTGTTTGAGAAAGTGAGAGAGGGGGAGAGAAAGATAGTGAGAGAGAGAGAGAGAGAGAGAGAGAGAGAGAGAGAGAGAGAGAGAGAGAGAGACGACAAAGATATAGAAAGCGAAGGTAGTTCGGTCCGTGTGCAGTTGGCATCGATCCGATCGTTATCCTGTCAGCGGCAGGATTTATCGTTGCGGAAGGATCCTCGATCGGAAAGGAGACATCCTTCTCCCGGATGACCTGGTTCCAGGGGTCGCGCATCGTTCCCTCTCAGCTCTCTCTCTCTCTCTCTCTCAGTCCCTCTTGCTCTTGCACTCTGTCTCTGTCTCTGGTCAGGGCGAGAAGGCGCGTCATAGTCGTCGTAGTCGTCGTCGTGTCTAGGGATTTCCCGTTAGATCCAACGCGCGCGCGTGTGTCTCTTCAACGATCGACAAGGATCCGCATGAGTGAGCGCATGTTACTGCTTCTAAATATCCCTCGCTGTTTCCACTGTCACAGATAATCTCGTGAATCCTCTCTGATCTTCTCCGGCTCTTTGTCTTATTTTAATTTTCTCTTCGAATCGATAAATGACAATTGTAATTGTCAATATGGTTCTTTATTGTGTTTTCATTCCCTTTTAGATCGAGACAACTCATAGCACTGAATTACCGCCAAAACTATGTAAAAGTCTTTTTTTTTACATTCCGTATGTATAATCCAATTGCACATGCATGCTTGCGAAAAATAGAGTGAAAAAATACTGTATACGCAAGGCGCGCTCTCAGATTCATCAACTCGTTGAGATAATTGCTTTCGCAATTGCTATCTGCGCGGTAGTGAATCTTAAAACTCTCTTTTTAAACAATAAATTCATAAAAACACAACATCAAAGATCCGTTACTCAGCAGCAAACTGCGTTTATTATCCTTATTATTTTCCTGTTGAATTTCTAATCCCCGTTTCCTTTATGCTCTCATCTTTCTCCCTGTTGACATAAGCCTCTGCCTTTCTCCTACGTGTATACTAGGGCTCTTTAGTTCAAGTCTGCTGTCAGGATTGTGCGCGACTATATCCTTGCCTTGCGCCTCTATAGTTGCAGCACTTTGCCTCGCTAAAGTATAATCACCCCGGCAGACTGTCGGAACAAGATCGGCAAACACTCGATAAACGTCGCGCCAAAAGCTAACCTTCGCTTGTAAGAGCTCATTATCTTGTGCAAGTCGAGAGTAAACAAATTAATGCTCGGACAATTAAATGATGGAATGTCAACCGAAAACGTGTATATACTCATCCCCAACAGTTTAATTACAAGCCACTTTTTATTTCAACTCTATTTTAGCGTACACTTTATTGAATCGTTGTACGTTGAGCTTATATATATGCAACACACTATTATACATAGTTGTAGATTATTTAATTACTTACTACTTACTATTATAATAGAATTGAAAATTATAATTTGCTTAAATAAGAAATGTAATTATCAAGTGAGACTGCGTCATTGCATTGCAAATAATATTAAAAGTTAGTTACATTTGTAATTCCGTTTGAGCTTTAATAATATCTAAATTAACCTCCTCGTGCACGAAACCAAGTATACTCGCCCAAAATGCATGATATTCGTATCTGATTCGAGAATGTACATACAATAGAGTTAAGAATTAATAAAATAGTATATATTATACATAATTTTAAGAATTCCTTTAGATAGTATAGGAAAGTGTAGATATAAAATTTCATTTGTCTTTACATAATTTATTAATGAAATTTTTCTTGCACATATATTTTTATTAATTTACTTCTTTGTTATTAAGTCAATAATTTCCATTATAACGCCGCGCCATATAATTTTCTTTCAAACCCAGACGTGGCGAGCAAAATTGATTCTAAGATATCTAGTAGCGCAAACAATCTTGCGGTGCAAACCTTTAACTTTTATAATTTTTGTGGTCGCTCACTCATTCCAATTGTTTAGCTCAAAAAGTATAAGATAAAATATATTAATAAGAACCACTTCTTTCGCAACAAGACATCTTATCGGTTGGTGAGGTTATTTAGCTAATTTAGCACATTATTATGCCTCATCGATATATTATTTTGAAAGCGAGCCAATAAAATCGTTTTTGCGACAGTAAGTAAAAAAGAAAGCCGTAAATCGCGAGTATATCAACCGAGATTGTCGAGTTTTTTTTTTCCAGCTTCTCTCCGCCCCCATCAAAAGGAGGTTAGCAAGTATAAGATGCAGCGGAACTGCCAAGAAATGGCGCGACATCTGCTACATGGATAAATTCAAAACGCAGACAGCGGAATAGCCCTGCTGTTATTTATTGCTGATGCGCTGGAGAAAAGGTCCATGGCAGCGGTAACATTTGGCGCGAACTAGACGCCAACATATCACGTGCATAACACACTCCACGATTTATCTCGCAGCTAAATCTTAAGCACTACATGACTTATTTTTTTTTCGTCCAAAGCCAACCTCCAGTACCAATTAATTTCTCGATGCGCCTGCAGTCTACCCATCTACTTCACCTTGTACGCGGTGATACACCCCGCAAGTTTTTTCCCCACGTAAATCCTCCAACCACAAAATTCAATCATACAAACTCAGCAGAATGCGCTCGACCCAGTTTTAATTCTAAAAGCATTTGATTAGAACCTCACACACACACACACACAGAGAAATATATAGAGAGCCAACTGGTTTTCATAAACCTCAGCATCCCGAAATTCTGAATTAGGCCGATAGAGCGAGCAGGAGTAGTAGTAGTAGTTAGGCAGAGCAATTCGGGCTGGGGGGCAGCCGGAGGCTTGCAGAAAACAAACACATAACTCACGCAATACTAAGCGAAAGTTCAGGAAAAGGCCGGCTGATTCATACACGCACACACACAGACACAGCTCCATCTCATTCCAAAAATCCATTCTCTTCCGCTATAGCCTCTCGCTACTATACGACGAAGCAGTTCTCGCCACGTATATACATATAAGGCGGGTCTCTATGCCATCCGACTGACCCAGTAAACCAAAGCTCTCTCTAGCCGCGTTCGCTCATCCACTCATCCTCACCCTCTCTTAACACTTGGTAATTCCTTAATCTACTGATTACACGTGCACCACGCCCTCTGTACACACACACACGCACACACGTAAAATTCCCAAATCGTCACTCGCCTGTACAAACTTGGCTTACGCGAAAGAGGTCCCACTATATATAGCGTTTGATGATGGGGAGAAGCTTGAGAATAGGGAGCTATCGGTATCATTTATCAATGCGAACCGCATAATCTCGCGCGCACGCCCGCTCCAAAGCTGTAGCTGCTGCTGCTGCTGCTGCTGCTGCTGCAGGTGAATGAGCATTTACGGTGTGTATATGTAGAGGCGCGCGTGCAGTTATATGGGCTCGCGAGAGTGTAGGCGAGAGAGACACGGGGGGTATTCCCCGGAATCAATGAGCTCGATCGTGTATAGCGTGTTAGTGCCAAGTCAAGCATATATATATAGGCGTGTGCATGGCCTTGCGAGGCAGGACTCACCTACATCCATATACACCTCTATATAGTGTGTATGTACAGGTCGTACGTGTAAGCACGCCAGGAGGGATTGCACGTACGAGCGCAGCGACAGCAGAGAGGTATAAGGCAGAAGCAGCGACAGCAGCAGCAGTCGTCGTCATGCCGGGGGGTAGGGGGGGTTAATATAGTTGGCGGTTAACAGGAGGGAGAGAGAGAGAGAGAGCGTCGGGCGCGCGCCGCCGAAGAGCTAGCGGGATTACAGCCGTATATCTATCATGGGAGAATGGCGCACATTGTGCGACGCCCGAAATCGCGATGGCTGCACTACGGCTAGACACAGAGAGAGAGAGAGTGAGAGAGAGAAGGAGGGTGAGTATGCACCCTCGCAGACGCGCACCAATTTCGCACGACGCTAAGAAAACACGCGGGTTGGCCGATAATTAATTGCCGGCGGCGGCGGCGGTCCGTGGCTCTCTGCTCGCGATCGACCAGTTGCGTGTGTCTTCGATCAACGGGATTCCCAAGTTGTGAACGAGATGTTGGATGAAGATTACGCCTGTTAAATTCTCTATGGCAATTGGTACGCTATTATTGTCCATCGCGAAGAATATGAGATGTGTAGAATGAAAAAAAAGTTCGTAAGTAGATATAACTACGTGTGGTCAGACGCCTTATATCAACGCAATAAACGTAATAAATATAATTGCGACGAAAAAATTCTGTGATATACGTATACCGATTGAAAATGAGTGAAAAGTTGGGGGCGAAGAAAATCATATACTTGAAGGAAGCGCGCAACCTACATTCGTTTGGCCATTAAATTTTTGCAGCTGGAAATGAAAAGCACTCGCTCAAGTGGCGAGAGAAGGCAGAGGAGGAAGGAATCCTCCCGAACGATGTGGCCACAGGCGAGTATAAACGAGCGCCGTAGCTGCGTTAAAAATTAAACCTTGAACCGGAAATGCATCCGAATCAACGTTCACCTAAGGAGTCACGAAGTACAGTAATAGTCTATTGCAGGCACGTCGTATACCGTTGAAAAGTCATCGTGCTAAAAAATCATTCGTCTGTCTTTTAATGTGGGGAAAGTATATGGCTGTTGAAAATTAACAAGATGGCCGTACTAGAGTGTAGCTCGACCCGAAAATCTAAGTATCTATATACTCAAGAGAGCAGGAATTTTTACTCGATGTACCTACATCAAGTACTTGTTTATTAGTATTGTAATATATATCGCAATGATTCTTTATTACGCGATTTTTAGTTATTTATTTATAAACATTACAAACAGTATGATGAATTGCAAATATTTTATTTGCGACATGAAATATTTTTTATATAAGTTTGTACGCGCAGAAAAGTTATAAGCAATTAACAAGTTTCTGTTCCCTAATTAAGTCCACTCGTGATGAAAATCTCTAGGCTTCTTACATTTTTTTTTCGAATATATACTTGAAACAGCCATGGGATGCAAAAGTATTTCAAATAAACCAGAGTGCTAGTTGCGATCTTTGATTAAATACTCTTTCTGATTAAAAGTAAATTAGCGAGCGGCGCGCACACAGTAGAAAAGTTTGTGGAAAGAAAATATGATTGCGAATTCCAAGACTACCGTCAGCAGAGCATATTTGGCGAGGCTGTATTACAACTCCATAAAAAATGATAGACCTATTTCGAAATAATTTCTTTTTTAATAATTTTTTTTTCAAAGAATTGAAAAACTTATTTTATATGACTTTTAATAGGAAATTCTGATTGGAAGTTTATTTTTTTTTCTTAATATTTGTTAACATTTTTTACTGTGCCATTTTTCAAATTCTAGAACTACTTGGCCAAATGAATGAAATATTAAAAAAGCAACAAGTATTAAAATTGATTTATATGTACAACAGCTTTTCAGTTAATGAATGTATCCAATCCACACCTGGGTGTTGATGTAGATGTCGATAAAACTTTCCAATGGTCAATTTCATCTATTCGTGACAAACTCGTCAATTACTCTTGATTTAATGCTGACACTAAGTACTTTATGGAACTGCAAATATTGTTTTACAACAACTTTTCAAATTTTCAAAATTCAATAAAATTCAAAATGCATATATGCCTATACCAATCCTACTTCTCAGCCACTCTGCAGTTCAAAGTGTGTATTTAATCGGTATTGTTTTCACAATAGCCGCAGCAGTACTTGTTCTACCTGTCAATTTCACAACGATATAAGCTTTTAAATCCGAGCCAAAAATATCTATTCCATTCAAAATCACAAGGAAACGCATACAAATATAATAATGCAATAAGCGCTTAGCTTAATATACGACAGCTCAAAATGCTAAACTACTCGAGTACACGTCTCTGCGGCTATTCGAGGCATTTAAAGCTCGCAATTTTTCAACGCCCCAAGCTCTCTATATATACGTATACACTCGGGGTTTAAAGTCAGTTTTCATAAAGGGGTCGCGAAGGGCTGCCTAGAGAGCAAGCGAGAGAGAGAGGTTGTGCAGCAGCAGCACGAAGGGGTAGGGGGGATAGGCAGGAGTGCCGCAGAAGCATACTAGAGTTGCGCTTCGGCTGATGCTTTAATCTCAATCGGAAGTAAGAGGCACTCGTGACAGCAGACAATCACAGCGCGACGAGAGTCATTCAACTACAAACGACCATTACAATTACCGCGTCGCGCTGTTGCCATCAAAGCTGTTACTACCCTCTCTCTCTCTCTCTCTCTCACTCACCCACTCTCTGGCTGTGCGCGCATATAACGTGGCGGCGGGTACCCTTGAAACGCTCGCTCGTGCCGCGCCCGCTCACGTCGGTTTCAGTAAATTAAGCGAATTATCCCCGGCTGAACTCGCGCTAAGAGTAATATACCGCGCTGGAGCTATGCGCCAGAGTGGAGCACCACCGTCGCCGCCGACGCCGCCGCTCACGGCTTCCGCTCCAAATTCGTTAGGAAAATTAACGACAACGCTTTTCGCGGCGAGCCTTCGAACCCTGCCACCTCTGAAGCCTGCAAGTACCTATACTTTATCGAGCGATGTTTTTTTTTTTTCGTTCTGTAAGTATGTGTGCGGGTGGAGAAAGTCTTCGTTAGCCTTAGTTATCGCTATAACTGCTTTTATTGTGCGCGCCGGGGCTTTCTTTTTGTCCGTCTTTTGCGGTGATTGAACGCACTTTGAGCATGTTTGGTTTGAGTGACTTGTCTTTTGAAGCTTTCGATTTGGAAGTAATAGATTACACTTGCAATGATTGTTTTATTTTATTTTTATGAAAAATTTGTTTGTTGGTTACGGATTAATATGTGCTTCTTTATGAATTCAATTGTTGATATTTACAATTAGATAGAAATGATAGTTTCAATATTTATAGCTTTAAATAAACTGACTGTTCTAATGATCTATATTACATAAATTTAGTGTATTAGGGGAGGAGCGGATAGAGTGGCGCAGCGGTTATGTTGGTGCATCCATATTTAAAGCATTCAGCTATGCTTGAGTTTAAATGATATTTTTCGTTTCGTTGATGTATTTTATGTGTACATTATCAAAAAAAAAAAAAAATTATCAAAGTAATAGTTAGTTATAGCAGAAATAAGAAATTTTAGTAACAAAGAAAAATAAATTATCAATACAACTTAAAATAAGAATACAATCGTGTTTTATTTAATTTTTACCTTCTACGATGTAAATATAGCTGTGAATACGTAAAATAGTTATAAACACGTCTCATTCATGTTAATCAAAGTTTTTAACATATAAATTCAGTATGTATATACTAAATTATTTTTAAACAATTTATTAAACAATTGCATATCAATTAAACAATCATAATCCATTTCAATATACAAACGTTAAATTCAATAATAACAATAATTCTTTTTCTTTTTTTATTTAAATTCTTTACAATTTATCTACAAAAATTATATTAAATCGAATATTATTTCACTCTATTCTACATTGTATTATTTTAAAATAAAGAAATTAATTTTTATTAATTATTCTCTTGTGTGTATTATATTGGTGCGATATCGAACCTGATGTGGCGCAGACTGTGGCGCAAAAATACTTTTTTATAAATCGATTATTATCACTATCAAGGTTATCAAAAATTCATATAAAACTTTTTGAATAATGAAGCTGGATTGACTAGCTATTACCTCGTACGCCTTAATGAAGAATTAGAGTAATCATTTTAAAGAAATTGGATAGTAATGTTAAGTGGGCCATATTAGACGTTTCTGCCCTACTACCGAAATCAATAGTTTTTTAATTGCCTTTATGTTCATTTTTTTTACCACTTCAAATGTAAATTTCATTTGTAGTACAATTTTTTTAATACTTAAGATTAGTAGTAATACTAAGTACACGCTATATAATTTATTTAATGAATTTCTTTTAAGTCCAATAATTTCTTTTTTCCAAATAATACATTATCGTACAATAAATAAAACAATTTTTTATTAAATAGCTTGTACAAATTTGTAATCTTCAGAATGATATATGTCATAAATACAATTTTATCTCATTTATACAATTATTTTATGTATATTTCCGGGAAATGGTAATTTAAATTTGTTCTTGTTATAATGAAATCGATATGTTATTTTCGAGACCATCGGTTCGATGCATTCTACAAAAACCTTCCAGGAAATACAAATATCATATAGGAATTTCAATAATCTAATGTTGTGTATTATGGTTTATAACAAATAAATTTTTAATAAGAGACGGTGTTAAACAGAAATTTTTATTAAGAATAGTCTATTATACATGTGTTCTAATGCAAATTGTTAAGGGATAACCATGATAATATCGCAGTCTAATTTTTGATCAATTAAAATTGAAAATCTAATGTTTTCTAGCTTAAAATTAATCTGTATTCAATTAATAATTAATCAGGCAAGGAAAGAATATACATCGTATATAATATAAGAAGCAAAGAACTTCTATATCAAATGTATACCTAATTCAAGTAATCATCCACCGATTCTTTTTTATCACGCTACGGAAACCCTTTACGGAATCCTCTGATCAACAAAAATACCAATATACCTCATCGGGGTTATCCGGCCAACATTTTGACTCGACGAAATTATGCCCAACATCCTCTCGGCCCTCCCCGCAACCAAAAAGCGGTTATCTCCCGAAATTCAGCATATTCGCCTTACAATCCACCGCGCCGATCGAACTATGCCGAAAATTATTCAATATTAAGGGCAAGCTGCTTATTGGTCGCGGCCGGCTAACTTATATATATATTAATAACGAAATAGTCCGGCGATTTATTAAAAGATGCCTATATAGGTGTGTCTTACCCCTCCGCCAGGGGGCCGGTCTCTCGAGCTATGAGAAGTTGTCACCGCAGATTTGCGAGCGTTATTGTTCGGCGTACCTCCTGCGCATATCTGCGCGGTATCTCTCTCTCACTATCCCCCATCCTCCAGCCTTTTGCCTCTATACCCAAAGCGAACTATCCGCCGCGGTATACCGAGATTCTCTCGCGTAAACTATCCGGTGAAACTATTCGCGGAAGGGGATAAGGCGAGGCGAGACGGAGAGCGCGAGGCGCGCGAACGGAGCTAATGGCGAGCCGGTAGCGCGACGCGACGCCTGCGGAATCGCAAAAGAAGCACAAAATAATCTAATGACGCGCGGCACCACCAACTTTTTAATGGGTCCGAAGTTTTTCCGCCACCGAACATATAGCCGAGGGGGCCACCTACAGCAAATGCACGCGTAAACGAGGCTGTTCTCTCTCTGGAATCTACTCTTGCTATCGGTGTCTTCCTCCTTTTTTCTTTTCCTTCACCTTTGAATTCGCGAAATTTAAAAAAAAAAAAAAAAAAAAAAAA
>UELV01176729.1:2282-20256 GCA_900490015.1 Megastigmus stigmatizans | reverse complement strand
GTAATGAAGAGGCGCTTCGATTGGCAAAACATTGATTTTTTAATTGATCTGCCTTTAGAATCTAATCAAATTTCTGTGCTTTCACTTTCGGAGCCCGGAAAGCTAGAATTTTCGTATCTTAAAGTAATTAAGAGGCGTTACGATTGACAAAACATCGATTTATGAATTGCCCTCACTTTAAAATGAATCAAGTGTCTGTACTTTTATTTTTTCAGCCCCCAAGCCACGATTTTAGAATTTTAAAGTAAATAAGAGGCGCTTTGATTCACAAAATATCGATTTTTTAATTGATCTGCCTTTAGAATCTAGTTAAGTTTCTTTGCTTCTGCTTTCTGTACCCAAAAAGCCACAATATCAGTATTTAAAAGTAATGAAGAAGCGCTTTGATTGTAAAAATATCGATTTATGAATTGATATGTCTTTAAAATAAAGTCCAGAATCTGTGGTTTACTTTGTGAGCCTAAAAATTCATGATTTTAGTATTTTAAAGTAATGAAGAGGCGCTTTGATAAACAAAACATCGACTTATTAATTGATTTGCCTTTAAAATCGAGTCAATTTTCTGTGTCTTTTCTTAAAGTGAATTTAAAAATAAATTCAAAATTAATCGTAAATAAATTTATTATTTTAAAGTAAATAATTTATTCAATACACATTTATCATTCATTTTGTGTATCGCTATTTTGACACATTTCAAAATACTTTAAACGCATTTAATGTGCGTTATTAACCGTAGTTGTGCGTGTTAGAATAAATGAACACAATCAATACGTAAAACAGTACATTAAGTCCATAATAACGAGGCTCTAGACAAGCGTGTATTTTTTAAATACATTTGGATTTGTAATAAGATCGACCCGCTTAATATCCATGCGAGTATCGGTACCCCAATGTTTAATTCTACTAGACGCAGCGAGAAGCGCTGGGAGCCCATTCAAAATAAAAAATTATTTTCAGCCTTCAACAATCTTATGCTCAAATCAGCCTGCCGCGCCTTTTATTTTTCGCCGAATCTACGATTGATGGATGTCGGTGTGAAGAAAGACGGCGAGAGCGGCCGCCGGCGGCGGGCAAGTGCTAGGCGGGCATCCCCACTCCGTCCGCCTTGCCGCTATGGCTCTACGCTGATTGGCCCGCTTGACTGATTTTCAATCGACGATTACTCAGTAATTATTGGTCGCATCGAAAAATTTCTTAGTGATCTTTTGCTTAGAATTTTGCGCTCTATGCGATACCGTAGAGTGTGATATTCTGTTTATTAACAGCCTGTACAGCGCAGTGAAACGATTTATGATTCATGGACCATGTGGTAAAATGAATTTAAATTCACCTTGCATGGATAAAGATACAAAACAATGCACTAAAACCTTTCCAAAAACGTGTATTGATCAAACTGCATATAATACTACGGAATATCCGTTATATCTACCCTGGAAATAAAATTGCTGATAATAGATTTGTTGTTCCGAACAATCCATATTTGTTATTACTATTCAATAGCCACATTAATGTAGAAGTTTGCTCAACAATATTGTGTATTAAATATTTATTTAAATATTGTTATAAAGGATATGACTGTGCATTAATTGAAATGCAATCAGTTAATGATAATGATAATAATGAAAATACCCAATAAACAAAAATAATTTTTTTTTTAATTCATAAAGAATTTTTTTTGAATTGTTTTTGAATTCTTTTTTGACAACAAGTATTCCGAAAGAATTCTTTTCCAAATCTTTATTCACCAAGTATTCAAAAACTATTCAAGAAGAATTCTTTGTGAACATTTAATCCGTTTGAGAATGTCCTCTTTGTAACAATTGTAACGCGGCAAATCGCAGGAATCGCACATTTCGGAAAAAAACTGGCAAACACACACTCACAAAGATTACGTATCAATTTTACGGAATGAAATTACGGAAAATACTCGGGGAAGTAGATGACGTAATGAAACTACGGAATTTCCGAATTCCTTAACCCCTGCAATCCCCGAGACGTGCTACTATATTTTCAGCTCCAGACCGACTCCGGCAAGATTTTTTTAGGGCGCCAGACGATGATGTCTCTTGTCAAATCGGTATCGTCGTACTCTCCCCGGCTGCTCCGATGAGACCCTCCACCCAGAGGGGATTCCGTCGAAGAAGACGCTCCGGGATAGGCGCACCCGGCGCCGAATTCTCTGAAAACCGCGAAAATCCCTAACGTGCAACAGCACGGCAAACTAAACGGAAACGGCGCAGACGATAACACACACAAATACAGGGAGATATAAATAAATAAAATAACGGACTCGCTTATATAGAAAATTGCACAGGGGAATTTATTGCATCTAATTCCCTTACTCCGCGCCACAGGCGCAAACTCAATATACAAAAGAAGAAATAATACACAATGCTTCGCAAAGTCGTCAGCTCGTACCAATTGCAAAATCGTAGCAAATTATAGAAATTTCATAAGTCGCCCACTTGGCGATACTCGCACTCCGTCTTTATCCTCGATACCAAAGAAAGAAACCCGCTCGCCGCTCGCCAAAAATCTCCGTCGCGAACTTAGGTTTTTCCCTGCGTAAAAATGGCCGCCTCCGCTCGCCTACCTGCTGTCGAACCTCCTGCGTGCACGACTAAATTGCTCGCCACCGCACCCGATTCTGCTAACGCCTCACGGCAACATAACTAATACAACTGAAGAATACGCGAACTACGTACTCATACGACGCGACAACCCCGACGCACCCACTCGCACAACGTCGAACACCTCGCACTACCACCTATCTCGTGGCGAGAATGGATGTTGGAAGCCGGCAGGCTGGATCCACTTACGCTCATCCGTCCGTCCTCTCTACAGCTCTTGTCCTCTCTCGATTCTCGCTCATCCTCTCGCCCAAATGGAAAAACCCTACGTGTACTGCGCAACTCTATTTCGTCCCTCTCACAACTCCAACAAACGTGGCAATGGATGGTAAAATGGCTGGTTGTCTCGGTTCTCTCGCGAAAATACGTCCTATCAATCTGAAAGCCAGGCAACGAGTGAGTCTTTCTTCTTACTACGGCCTCCGCCTTCTTCTCCAAATCCGAAAGTTGGCTCTATCTCCGTCGCTCTCACGTCATCCGTATCTTCTATCTCGTTCTGGTTGTGGTTACTGAGTCGATCCCTTCGCGCTTCTGGCAGCTGTTCCTCATCGATTCGTCATCGATTCTTGGCCCTAGTCTTGTCGGCTATCTAATCTCCAATCCTAGATACCTAATCTATTCAGGTCGGCGCTAATTGGTCGCCGACCTAAGTTTCGTCGCCGAGGCTAACTCCCTTCTACGGCGCGCGCAATTTAAATCCGTAATTTCGTAGAAACCCTCGCCCAACCTGTCTGTGAGAAGTCCCTGTGTCTCTGGCGCTAGGGACTTTCGCGCGCATGGGTTCGGCGCACGGCGCCGTTCTACGCTGGTCAATTACCGTCATGTAATTCTCGGCGACTGGCGTGTGCGCGCCCGTCGTTTCGCGCCTATATCTCTCTCGCTCCACCACGTATTTTGGCTGGGCGCTCCCGTCGCCGCTCGTACCCTGGCGCATACATGTGTTAGTGCATTTTCCCGTGGTTTTACTCTCCATAGGGGTCGCGTCGCACCCGTACAAATACATCGGCGCAGGGGGCGTGTGCGTGTTCCAGGGTCGGCTGCTACGCGCGGTCTAGCTGTTGTCTCGTCGCTGCTTCCTCCTCGTCTTCGTCGCAAATCTTCCTCATCGTCGTCGCTGCACCTTATCGTCGTCATCGGCGTATAGCGACGCGAACGTGTACCTGCGGGTGGTGTTTCGTGCGCGTCACTGCTCGCTGGCATCATCATCGTCGCTGCTTCATCGGTGGCGATAGTAGTTCGGCCCAGTACATGATTGCACGGTCGTTGTCGCCTCCAGGCCCGCGTCGTGCGGTACGTTGGTCTTGTCGCTCTCCTCAAAACAAAAGCGATTCCACCCTCGTTAGTAGTACATAATAAAAACAAACCCCTCTTGGCGGTGGTGGCGAGCTTCGTCATCGCGGACTCGTTGCCCTGGCAGTGCGGTTCTAACCTCGAAACGGCGCCGGAGGAAAATATATACGGCCGGAGTGCATGATTTATTTTACTTGGGTTATTTTATTTCTTCTAACGCCAGAATCAGCCTCACACAATTCATAAAGTATTCATAAAGTATTCTTTTTTTCGAAGAATCAGAAACGAATGATTTGAAGTTAAGGTTTATGCATTGATCAAGTAATCTAAATGAGTCCTTTCATGTGAAATCCATAAGTTGTCCAAAATAATCAATAAGAATTCAAAAAGAATTATTAAAGTATTCTTTTTTGGACAAATACAAATTAATAATTTGAAAAGTGAAGCAGTATGCACTCATTAATTATTCTATAAGAATTCTTTTGTTCTACTTTTAAAAATTTTTGCTTGATAGCAAACATTGTAACTAAAGCTTTTTTTTAACAAACACTAAATATTATATTATATAACAGAGACGCTTTTTTATATGAATGTTGTGTACTTCTTTCAAATATACATTACGAAAAAGAATGCTTTTTTATACTTTTTTATTACTATAGAAGCAATTTAAATGCAGTAAAAATAAAATTATTTTCGTAGAAATTATGCTGAAAAAGAATACTTTTCTAATTTTTAAATTTTATAAGAGTCGTTTTTTGAGTAAATATAGCATTATTTTTGAATACTTTTTTGTTGAGTTTTTCTTTAACACATAAATTACAAAAAAAAGAATGCTTTATAAATAATTTTTTAATACTATAAAAGTAATTCTTATAATGTGGTAAAACTAAAATTGTTTTTCTAAAAAAGAATTCTTTTTGAACGCTAATACAATTATATAAGTAATATTATTTTGAGGACATATAAGATTACTTATAGAATTCTTTTTTCTGAAAAGTGTGCTTACTGGGTAGTAACAATTGTGAGGCTGACTTTGGGTCTCACAAAAAATAAATAAAATAAATAAACAAAAATCATGCGCCGTCCGCGTGATGTTTCTCCGGCGCCGTTTGAGGTTAGAGTCGCACTGCCAGGGCAAGGAGTCCGCGACGACGACACTTGCCACCACCGCCACAAGGGATTAATTGATAAATGCGAAACTAACGAGGGGGAAATCGCGTTTGTTGGACGAGAGCGACGGGACCAACGTACACCACGACGCGGGGCTGGAGGCGACAGCGACCGAGGGCTGATGCACGGGGCCGACCGGTGGAACCCACCAACGAAGCGACGACGACGATGAGGCAAGCGAGCAGCGACACGCACGACACACCGCTCGCGTGCTCACGCTTGCCCGGAGGCACAACCGACGATGACGAGGATGATGAGCGACGACGACGACGAGGATGAGAAGCGACGCAAACGACGAGGAAGCAGCGACGACAGGGCCACAACACCGCGCGTAGCAGCCGACACTGGCACATGCACACACCACTGCGCCGATGTATGCGTGCGAGTTCGACGCGACCCCTATGGAGCGGAAAACCATGGGAGAAGGCACTCACACATTCATGCGCCAGGGTGCGAGAAGCGATGGGAGCGCCCAGCTAAAATACGCAGTGGAGCGGTTGCGCGGTGCACGAGTGCGACAGAGACAGAGAATGGGAGGCGAAGAGAGAGACAGAGAGAGAGAGAGATAGGCGCGAGCCGACATGCGCACACGCAACAATCGCCGAGTGTTACGCTTGACGGTGTCGGTGACGCGTGACGGTATCGGAGGAGAAATGACGGCGTCGTGCGCCAAACTCGTGCGTGCGAAAATCCCTAGCGCCAGACTACTAGGGACTTTCTACCGACAGTTTGGGGTAGGATATTCAAGGTAGCTCGATGCAAATAAATTGCCAATTTAAATTGCGCGCCGTAGGAGGGAGTTAGCGTCGGCGACGGAAAATAGGTCGGCGACCAATTAGCGCCGACCTGAATAGATTAGGTAGGTAGGATTGATAATCCGATAAGCGACAGAAACGGGGTCAAGGATTGATAACGAATCAATGGGGAGAAGCGCTAGGAAGCGCGAAAATATCGGCGCAATAATCGAAACCAGAAGGAGACAGAAGATCCAGTTGAGATGTGAGCGACAAGGAGAAGACTATTTCTTCCGACTTCTGGGGAAGAAGGCGGAAGCTGAAGGAGGAAGAAGGCGTCACTTGTTGCCTGGCCGTTATAGAGTTCGAACGTGTTTTAGAGAGAGAATCCGCTAGACACCAGCCATTGTTGCCAGCCGTGTGCCACGTTCTTTTGGTTGTAATCGAGTAGGACAATAGAGAGTTGCGCCGTGCGCGAGAATCTTTCGGAGAGGACAGAGGGTTGAGAGGACGAGATGAGGAAGGCAGGACGTGCGAGAGGCCATCACTCCGTGCAGAGCACGTGTAAGTGGATCCAGCCTGCCGGCTACTACTTGATTTTCACCACGAGGTAGGTGGTAATGCTCGGGATTTGGGATGCTGCGAGCGAGTTGCGCCGGTTTTTTTTTCTGTGGTCGCGTCGTGTGGTTGCGGAGTTCGCGCCGGGACGCTAAGTAATTTGCCGTGAGGCCTGGGAAGAATCGGGAGTGGTGGCGAGAGTTTTCGTGGCGCGCATGGAGCATTCGATCGCCGGTGGTCGAACGGAGGCGGCCATTTTGGGATGCGGAGAACCTGAGTCTCGACCGCGAATCCTTGCTACGACGACTGAGAATTCTTGTTTCTGTATTCGTCCTGTGTTGAGCTATTGCGAGCGTTGAGTTATACGCGAGGGCGAGTTGCGAGCAGCGGGCCGCACTGCGTAGTTCGTAGTTTTTTTTGTATTTGCGAAGCGCCTGTGGCGCGGAGGCAGGGGGAACTTACATCAATAAATTCCTGTGTGAAGCTTTTCATTTTTATTTGCTTGTGTGTGTTCAATTTATTTATTCGTGTCCCCTTCGTAATTTGTGTTGTCCGAGCCGGCGCCGTTTTGGAGAGTTGCGCCGTGCCATTGCCCGTAGGGTTTCGCGAATTACAGGAAACTCGACGTAGGGAGTGCCCATCCCGGGGCATCTTCCTCAGCGGAATCCCCTCTGGAGAGGGTCTCATCTGAGCAGCCGAGGTGAGAGAGCGACGACACCGAGCCAGCGAGAGACATAATTGTCTGGCGCCCTTAAATTAAATCTTGCCGAGTTCGGTGTTAATTCAACTAGATCGTAGCGCGTCTCGGGAAGTTGCACAGGTTGAATCGTCTGGAGTTTTTCGAGGATTCGTTACGTTATTTCGCGCCGTAGATTATTACCTCCATGTTCCCGGAATTCCGCTTGTGCAATTTGCCGCGTTACACAATGAAAATACAGTAAACGAATTACATTGTGATGAAATTAAACAGTACATTAACCCACTAACGACCAAGATCCCGAATTTTTAACATCTTTTTCAAGGCCTTTGTCAATTAAAAAAAAGGTTTGAAAAAATTTCGGGAAGATCTTATCCGGCGTATTTTGACCTGTTCTTTCGAATGGTGGGATTTTTTTTGCTAGAACACTCTTGAAAAAAATATGACGTGTTTTTCACGAAAAAAAGTGAAAAAATTTAAAAATTTTCAATTATTATATAAAAAATTTAGAAATTTTAAAATATTTTAGAATCATGAAAGAAATTTCCCGTAATATTTGTACATCGATTGCATTTTTGGCAGTATTTTGGATTATTGTCATTGCATTTTCCTTATGAAAAAAATTCATTAAGTTGAAAATTTCCAAATTTTTTAACTTTTTTTCATGAAAAATACGCCATATGTTTTTCGCAGGAGTATTTTAACAAGAAATCGGTATCACCATTCGAAAGAACATCTCAAATACGTCGGATATGATCTTTTTCAAATTTTTTCAAACCTTTTTTTTAGTTGAAAAAAAGCCTTGAAAATGTTGTTGATAATTCGGGGTCTTTGTAACTTACTGGGTTAATACGAGATATGTGTGGTCACCATAAGCAATGCATCGTTTATATGAATTTCCAATAACTGACATGTCCCACACTATTTATCGATTAGCAGTTGATAATGAAAATGAACAAAATGTTTATTTTAAAGAAGATGCAGTATACAATAAAAATATAAACACCACATTAACAGCTTGGATGACATTAAATAAAGTAGATTCAGAAGCCAGGAAGTATTTGTTTACAGAGATTCCTAATCATTACGTATATAATTAATCTACTAAAGCATGGACTATATGAAAGCGAATTAGAGAACCAGTTATCAGTAGAATGTTTTTAGTAAATCCGATTCAACATTTTTACATACGATTATTATTATTGCATATTGAAAGAGCAACTTTATTTGAAGATGTACGAACAGTTGAACATGTTATTTACCCGAATTTTTTTGACGCAGCTAAAGCTCAAAAATTAATTTCTACAGATGAAGAATGGGACAAATATTTAAACGAATCCTTTCAAAGCAAATTTCCAAAATCTATATGTGATTTATTTGCATATATTTGTATATTTCATAATCCTATTAATGCTCGTGAATTGTATGATAAATACAAAATACATTTTTGTAATCCGAAATTGGATCCTATAATAGGAGAAACGATTGCTATACGCCAAATAAATGAAATATTCTTAAGTAATGGTTATTCATCATCTGATTTTAGTTTACCTCAAGAATTCAATGTTGAAGAAAATAATGATAATGTTAGTATAACAAACACAAAAAGTTAGTATTAAAGCACAAAAAAATTTTTTAAATATGTAATTAATGCAACTTTTGAAATATCAAAAGATAAATATATATTTATTAATGGCCCGGGCGGAAGCGGCAAAAATTATTTAATCAACGTTATAATAAATTACTTGAAAAACCACTCTGTTCCTTTTTTATCTGTTGCATGGACAGGAATAGCAGCGAATTTATTAATTGATGATAGAACTGTACATACAACGTTTAAATTACCTTTAAATATATCAGAACAAACAACACGAGTATTTTCTGGGGCAGCCTGATTTCAGGCAAGGGATTACTGGGGCAGAGATTTCTGCGGCAGCCGGATTTCAGGCTGCGCGCCTTCCGCCGTGCAGTGCATAATCGTCTTGAAGCATCACGCTCTCGACTGCTACATGACAATGTTGCCGCGAGATTTGGCAGCAGCGCGATTATTCTGCTCTCTCTCTCTCTCTCTCTCTCTTCGACGGAGACGGCATGCCGCTGTATGCTGATAACATGGCCAAACAGTGGAGCCTGATTTCAGGCAAGGGATTTCTGGGGCAGGGATTTCTGGGGTAGCCGGATTTCAGGCTGCGCGCCTTCCGCCGTGCAGTGCATCGCGCGGGTCTGCCGGCGTGTACTGTTTCGCGCTGCAGGCTCCCTTTTCCTCCCCCGCCGTAATACTGCATCGTGCCGGCTTACTCCTGTCTCCGCGAAGCATTTTTTCTCGATCGTTCCAGATACTACTACTACCGTATAGCTAGATACTTATAATCTTTTGTAACCTTTTTTCTCGGGTAAAGAATACGTATTAGTGGAAAATTTTTTGAGTGTATTTTTTCCACTGCGAAGAGGATGAAGTATCATCTTTCTTGTCTTCTTTGTCAAGAGCCACGTAGCCTGACTGGCTCTGACCCATTGTGATTGAATGAGGTAAACCGATGCTGTAGCCGATATTGATAGCTAATCGGTGTGAGGTAAGCGTATGTGCGAAGAAACGGTAAGACCCCTAACCATCGCTCCCACCGATACCTCTCCGAACTCTATTCCCAATCCATCTTCGTACTTGTATCCTTGCAGAATTTTTTCGAGAGTCTGACGTTGTGGAGAGCACAGCTGGCTTTGTACGCCCCATCGTGATGCGGACATACTATCACCACCTTTATCATGTCCAGCGGTGGGTAGCTCATTTCTGCTGCATCGCAAACTTTGAACTTGAACCGTTCCAACCATTTCTTTTTTACGTAACCCATCACTAGTACTCTACTTGCGTCGCGCAATTTTTCTCGAAGAATAGCGCCTATCTCGGGGTAGGGAACGTCGTCCGATGTCCACGACAAGCAGTGATAGCAGCGCTGAAGCCACGTATTCTCTCTCTTGTATTTGTCCGGGAGACGTCGCCAAGAATAAGGTTCCTTAAATAGAAGCACCACAGGCTCCTCACTATCGTCGTTCAGTGAAACGATTGCCAATTCCTTGAGGATGTAGTCGTTGACTGGTTGCTTGAAGCCTTGCATGTCCACGATGTACTCCATCTCGAAGGCGAATGATATTTTCCATTGCTTGCGCTCGTTTTTGTACCTCCAGATCGAGTTTAGACAAGTTTCTTGACGTCACCGTTAGCAGGATTGTACTGAACAATTCGATCGTGCAATATCAAGCAGTAAGCAGACGTACCAGCTGGAAAATTTTCTCTCGATTCAAACTCCAAACGAACGTCCACGGGGGCACTCTTCAAACACTTGTTTTGTTTCCAACAATAGATCACGATGAGTACTATGAAATTGATAAATTGCTGTTTCTTCAACATAGGCTCCACATGTTTCTTGTAGTATAGACTCTGAAAGTTGGCATACATAGTGTACAACATAGCATATTGATTACGCGCAATGTCCAAATTTAAGTGTCCATAAGGATAGTACTGTGAATTGAGAAATAACTTCACGTTGCTGATATTGCAGTGATCGAAGCGACTCGCGTTCGCAGTTCTCTGACTCTTTCGAGTCGTCTGAAATCCCAGAATAACGAAGCGTGATTTCTCCAACTGATAAGATGTTTTAACTGTCCAAACCTGTTTAGATGGGGCTGCTGGCAGTAGTGGGTACTCGAACAACTCCCAACTGCGAAAACTCATCTCGTACGGTTTGTTCTTCTCTATGTGATTGAGTAGACGAATTTTGTACATATTGGATACTACTACGTATGGCATGAGCCACTCGACTTTCGTTAGTTCGATCTTGAAATTTTCGAAGACATTTGCTTCCGCTGTCTGTACAACAGCATTCAAATCGTGTCTCGATCTCGTAAGTATAAGTTCATTTTTCACATTTATAACAATTTTCCGATAATCTCCGGCGAATCCGAGAATCATACATAAAGGTATGGATACGTCGAAGTAGCCTTTACCGTTGGTTATCTGCTGCGTCTCTTCTACATCGAGCCAACCAGCGTTCTTAATGATTGAACTTTGACTAAGGTTGAGCGAAAGCTAGCCTTTCATCAGAGTAGTGAGGCCAACATTTTTACTCCTATCGATTTCTATAGCATTGATTTCGTATCTAATTTCTTCAAACAAATGACAGACGGCGTTATTCACAAACATGATATTTTGAGCGGGATTGCCATCAGTTTTGACTAATCTACCACATACGTGCAGCGAACTATGCGATGGTAGAAGACATAAGTCTTCATGTTGGATGGCGATGCAAATCTCGTCGCTGTTGTTGAAGCTCAATGATGTGTACGGCTGGTGAGCGTGTACCTCGTAATGTTCGATTGACTCATCGAATTTCACCAGTGATTGTATGCTCAGAATCCCTTCCATTGTTTTTATTTTCTTTTTCTTGTAATGCAGCAGAAGAATGTGCACGTTATTATCGACCACCACCACGGGCGTTGACTCTTAGACCTAGATTTCTTAAATATTGAATGTTTCGCCGTGTTAGCTCTTTGATAGCTCTCTGACGAATGATGCTTGGGCCACATACTGAAGTGCTTTTATAGCCCCTACCGACTCTGGTATTGTAAACTATTCCCATAAAACTTGCTTGACATGCAGTCTAATTGTAATTACTTCACCTCGAAAGTTGACCAAATTTTCATCTTGATCAACAATGCAAACTTGCAGATGATCAATGCTCTTGACAGCGATCGGTAGGTAAATAACTTGCGATGGAACTTCGATGATCTTGTATCCTGGCGGAACTGCTGGGAATAACTCGTGTATAGTGTGCACTTTGCGTCCGTTTATATAAGCCCCACCGGTGATGTTGCATCCCACTCGGAGATCGTTAACCTTGAGTATAGCTACAGGTAAGTAAGAACTATGCGTTATATTCGGTGTGAGAACGCGTTGAGTAAAGCCCAATAGTTGACCGATCGAGTCCTGCGGTCGAACGTCAATGGAATGGCTACACTTTATTACGCTACGTAGTGTGTTGTTGTTGGGCTTTATACTGATGGAGATGTTTTTCGATGTCAATGCTTCACGGAGATAGCTGTCAATGTCATCGATCTCGTAACTACCTATTTGTAAAGCAATTTCCTCTTTATCGACGTAAAACTTGTTACTACCAGTATCGATGTCAGGTATGGAATTAAAAGTCAATAATTCAACCAAGCCGAGAACGTAGCTCTTGTGCGGTGAAAGTTCGATTGGTGAAAAGTACTGAGTTTCCAGTATAGACGACGTTCCAGAAAGACTTAACGTTAGTGAATCTTTCATGACTGCTCAACTGAGAATGAACTCTCTCACACATACGTCAGTCATTTATATATGCAGCTTTCTGCATAAGAAATCGAGACTCAGATGCCCACAGTTGTATGTATCAAAGTCTTGATACCTCTCGTGATTGTATTTAACTTCGTCAACTCCCAAATACAGCATTAAATCTAAGGGTGGTTGAAGATCACCAAAACTGTCGAAGTAAACTACTTCATTGTCACGCTTCCGATAGGCAACCCAGTGCGTGCCTGGTTCATCAGCATCGTCCAGATTTACAATAGCTGATTCACGATATCGTGGACCACTGGTTGGCAATGCATTGCGCATAAACACACCACGAAAGTAGGGAATTTCTAGAATTTTAGCATACTTTACAATATCGGCATCGGTGAGTGCTCTTCGCGATAATCTCACTTCGAGGATCTTTTTTTCTTTCTTCTTTTCATCGAATTTCGATAAAGGCCAAGTCCTGTCTTATGTGGTTTAAGATATAGACCTTTGCCAAGAGCTATATCCTCCATTTTTTGTTGTGTCTCTGGCTCTCCTCCAATTGTGTATTGGCTGCCTTGCTAGCCTTGACAGCTTTCGCTATTCCAGCAGCTCCACCAGCCAATGTATCCGGCTGCACTGAGAGCCGATAGCAGTAGAGGTAGGAATCCACCTACCTTCTTTGGTATTGGCAGAATGCGTGGAACGATAACATTGCGTTTGCCTCCAGCTTTTTTAACAGCTTTCGTGCCCCTTTCAGAGCAGAATGAATGAGCTTACCAGAAAAAAAAGAAGACTTGCCCGGAACTAGAGATTTTGAAGCAGCTTCCATCACTTTAGAAAGAGTAATGCGCGACATCTTCTTCCTCCTCTTCATACCCATTCCTAATTTTGACTTGAGTTTCATGGTATTCGTAATAGTGTAAGCAGCGGTTTTTTCACCAAAATTGGTGTCCCTCGCTAGTACGCGTTACCAAGCTTTGTCGGCAAGAACCCTGTCAGCTGCGTTCCTCGCATCGATATTCTCGCGATTTTTTGAATGAGCTATATTGTGCTCTTTACAAGCTGCGTCGAGAGGATTGATTTCCGAATCGCCTCTAGCCAAACGTTTCTTCAATTTGGTACCTGGTCCGCAGTATTAATATCTCGGTACGTGGAGTTCAAATGGTAAATTGTTGATGATCTTATTGATTAAACCACGTTCTTGACGTCGTTTATACACGATCATTACACTTAGAAGATCAGATTGCAAATGACGCGGACAGTATATAAGCAATGTATTTATAGTCAAGCGAGCTGTCATAATTAAAATCTCTTGAGGTGCACATGAACTTCAAGGAGCAGTTTGTCGAGCTTCCAATAGCGAATTTCGATGCTATCGTGGAACAGGAGAAAAAGACTACTACTAGGCGTCATGGAGATTTACTCCTGGATAGTATACGAGCTGTATTCTGTGGTCCATCCATTTGTGGTAAAACCAACAGCCTACTAGCACTCTTAACGCATCCGAAGGGACTCAGGTTTGAGAACAAGTACGTCTACTCAAAGTCTCTCAATCAACCAAAGTACAAATTTTTAAGGGAACTTTTCATACCGATAGATGGTATTCATTATTTTTCATTCAGCGAGCATGAATCAGTGATAGCACCCGATGATGCGCTTCCAAATTCGATAATGATTTTTGACGATGTAGCCTGCGAAAAGCAAGACAACGTTCGCTCATTCTTCTGTAAGGGCAGACATAAGAAAGTCGACTGCTTTTATCTATTCCAATCTTACGCTCGTATCCCAAAACATCCGGTGAGAGACAAAGTTAATTTGTTGATTATCTTTCGACAAGATGACATGAACCTGAAGCATCTGTATAATGATCACGTTAATTCAGACATGCCTTATGCACACTTCAAGGAGTTATGTACAAACAGCTGGATGGATGACAAGCACGGGTTTTTAATGATCGATAAAGATAGTTCAATCAACGCTGGTAGGTATCGAAAGGGCTTCGACCGTTTTGCTATAAATATAGCGTGAATACATCATCATACTTTCAATCTATGTTTGAATGTTGAACCATCGACATGGACATTCAACGAAAAAAAAAGGATGTACTTCTTCAACTCGTTAAAGGGCGAAATGCAGTCAAGCGCAAGTACAATTTATTGAAATATGGCAAGGAGAATTTCGAGAAAGCGATTGGGGAAACTTTCAAACCGATAGTGGACCCTCTTCAAAAACTCGTTGTTTCTACAGAATTATTAAGAAAATCTCCTGCTCCTGCAGAACAGCTCGATGATAAAACTCTTCATATTTCAAGGAAGAGTATTGAGGATGATGATGAATTCTCGTCGTCGTCGACTCACAATGCTACTATTCGACCTTTGGATACTAGATTTGAAACAGCTGGCAGGGAAGAAGGAGAAGAAGAAAATGGAAACGTTGAGAAGTATACTTTTATACTTGATGAAAATCGAACACAGAATTTGGATAAAATTTATGGAGTGCGTAAGGACCGTGATACCTATTTAATGGGTAATAAACCTATACACTTTGAAGCAAGAAACATCATTGTGGAGGGAGTAAAGTATCCAAAAACTCAAGGATTATTGGAATTACTCGTCATGAAATATCTTGATTTGAAACGTGTGACTTCCAAGGATAAGCAAAACTATAGAAAAATTCTCGATGTGACGAGTGCTCACAAGAGACGATACAGAAGTGATGAAGCCATTCGTGCTCACAAGAGCAAGATGTTTGACGATATAATTGCTCCCCTATTCACTAAGAAAAAAAAGGTGGTGGATCGTTGCCTCGATACAAGATCGCGAGAAGAGAGACACCTATGGACTATGTGTACTGGGACGATCCCACTGAACTCGTCTCTCGATTACGACTAATGGCTGAGAGATCGGCTGGAAATTACAATCACACCAACGAGATTCAATCGATTATTGAAGAACTCCGCGAAGCTGGCTATATATATTGAGAGATACGATAAGTTTGATTCATTTTCAAAATGAGCGTCGACGTGTTCGGACGTAATCTCAAATGCAGCGATGGTAGTCGAAGTCCTCCTGGTATTGGTTAAAAGTTAATAGCTGATGGTAAATTATATTTTGAAAACAAGAGATTGCGTAACATTGCAGCGGCTCAACAGCCCAGTGATGCAGTCAATTTAAATATTCTGCAGCGAATCGTTCGGGACGAAAAGAACACTGTGTACGAGATTACAACTTGTTTGAGGAGTGATATCGATGATTTAAAAGTATTGCTCGACGTTTATAAAAATGAGATTGATCTAATGTCGATAAACATGAGTGCTGACATACAAAATATTGGAGACGAGATGCATGAGAAATTTGAAAAATTTACCGATGACATTGAAAACTCGAAAGCGTAGATCAGTGCTATAAATACAGCTTCATAGTTGTATTCCGCTTATTTGCGCACGACTGCTGTAATGTAACGTCAGATATTGGTGGAAGAGCTGCACAAGCCTGCTTGACGCAACTATCCACGTCGCAAGGTCGATATACGCGGCTTGGACGAGACTTGGCAAGCTGATTTAGTAGAGATGCAACCCCACGCACGAGAGAACAAAGGCTACAGATAAATGCTCACAGTTGTTGATATATTTTCCAAGTACGCTTGGGCTGTACCGATGAAGACGAAGACTGACGAAGATGTCGCTACAGCCATGAAGTCGGTTTTGCGGCAAGGTCGAGTACCGAAGCATCTGCATACTGACAGAGGAATAAAATTCTATATCACAAGTTTTAAAAAACTCACGAAGCAGTACAAAATCAATCTATACTCCACGTATATCAATATCAAAGCATCCATTTGCGAACGCTTCAATCGCACAGTCAAGAATAAGATGTGGATGCCATTCAGTTTACGTGGTAGCTATAAGTGGTTTGATATCTTACCTAAGTTAATAGCAGCTTACAACAACACAAAGCATCGAACTGTCGGTATGAAACCGAAAGAAGTCGATGCTTCGAACGAAGCTGAAGTTCTCAAGCGGTTCAGCCAGAAAAAAAGAATTATCTCGACTGTGAGATCTAAATTTAAAGTTGGCGATAAAGTTCGCGTGAGTAAGGTGAAACAGACTTTCGAAAAGGGTTACACACCCAACTGGTCCACGGAAATATTTACAGTGACTAGAGTAGCGGCAACAAAGTCAGTAACTTACCATCTCAAGGATTATCAAGATCAACGGATCACTGGTGGATTCTATGAGTACGAGCTCCAAAAAGCAAAATATTCTGACGTCTATCTGGTCGAGAATGTTATCAAGAAGCAAGGAAATCGAGTCTACGTAAAGTGGCTAGGTTTCGATAATTCTCATAACAGTTGGATCGATAAGTCTGAATTGTAAAGAGAGAGAGAGAGAAAAAGTGATAAAGGCCCCCACCTGCACCTCTACCTGTGAGGAACAACCAATGGAATCATCATTTTATGAGCAGTGTACAATGAACGAATTTATCGTACAAGACTCACAAATGACTCGTTTCCCTCTCCGTAAACTTTCTCATTCTCTTTTTTTTTATTTATTACAAAATTCAAATTTATTATCACCATGATACAATAAAGATGGCATATATTTGTTAGCTTTATCCGATAATTCCTCGAATAAGTTTTCATGCTCCTGGAGAGCTTTGGATGCTTGATCTGGTAGAAAGACATCGAATTCTTCATTCAGTGCTATTACCACTCTCAATCCGTACTTGGTACTGACTCGCTTCATTCGAGTTACCATGTAATGAACTCTCTCTCTCTCTCTCTCTCTCTCTCTCTCTCTCTCTCTGTCTCTCTCTCTCTATCTCTCTCTCCCTCTCTCTCTCTCTCTCTCTCTATCTCTTTCTCTCTCTCTAGTTCTTCTCCCACCACGTTTCACTACTACCTATAGAAGTTTTTTGAGTACTATTTTGTTGTCCAGTGGAGCGCGCGCTAATACGTTGGAGATATTGAGAAGATTCGGCTGCTTATTGCGATGTGACAAGTCTTCGACTCTTGTTGGAAGGCTCTTCGTTCTCTGACTCTGCGATCTAAGGAGTGATCTCCTCGCTCATGTCGAGCCCCTTGAGTAGGTTTCTCCCCTCTCTGGGGTTTTCCCACCACTACCACGTTTGAATCTCTGGACTAGTACTGTCTAGCAACTTCTAGAAATATTTCGCCATCCAGTGTGCAAAATCAATTACAAAAATACATTATATAAGTACAAAATAAATTATAAGATTACAAAAAATAATTATAAAAAATACAAAATAATAATATTCTTTTAAAAATTGGAGTACGGCGTCTATTTGTAGGCACCGGCAATGGTCGCGTTGGCCTCCGGATCCATGGTGCCCAATATTCCCAGACTATGTAGCCTCTTGCTCGCTTTCTCTTTCTCCTTGGAGCTTTGCTGCTGTAGCTGCTGCTGGTGCTGTCCACAACAGGCATGTGATAGGGCGTCGTAGGTGGTGTCGGCGGTGGTAGCAATAGCAACTGCAGAAGATCCGGTGGCTCAGACGAAGGCAGTGGAAACGGTTGCGGCAGTGAAGGTACACGTGATGGTGCACACAATACAGGTAGAACCCTC
>UELV01176728.1:0-27838 GCA_900490015.1 Megastigmus stigmatizans | reverse complement strand
GGATAAGATCTTTCCGAAATTTTTCAAAACCTTCTTTTTAGTTGTAAAAGAGCCCTCTAAGAAGTTGTCTGAAAAATTGCTTATTAAATTTTGAGCTTTTGGGATTTTGCGAAATATGGCCATTTTGAAGAGGTTAAGAATATTTTAGAATCACGAAAAAAATTTTCTCGTAATATTTGAACATTGATTGCACTTTCTTGCAGTATTTTGAATTATTGTCATTGCACTTTCCTTATGAAAAAAATTCATAAAGTTGAAAATTTCCAAATTTTTTCACTTTTATTCGTGAAAAACACGCCATATTTTTTTGCAGCAGTATTTTAACAAAAAATCGATAACACCATTTGAAAGAACAGCTAAAAATACGTCGGTTATGATCTCTTTCAAATTTTTTCAAACCTTTTTTTTAGTTGAAAAAAGGCCTTGAAAAAGATGTTGAAAATTCGGGGGCTTGGTCGTTATTGGGTTAATCACATATTCATTAACTCGAATCGCAATAAATTATTATCATTATGAACAGAGATAAATTCAAAGAAATATATTTTTGCAAATCGAACAAACTTTTTGCAGAAATCTTAAATGTATTATATATATAAGAGCGATGCATTTGGAGAACAGAGGCATACAAAGGATTGTTACGAAGAAAGGCTTGCACACATATATATATACTACACTCAGACAGAAGGTTTTATTTCCTTCCCCCTTTTGCTTTTTTTTCCCGTTCGCTGCCGTTCTTGAGCTATACCATAGTTAATTCTGGCCCACTTGCGAAATAATTTCGGGTGTATGCGCTGCAGATCATGTGCTGGTACTATATAAGCTCTAGCTTCCACCCGAAACGGCAACAGTCTCACTTCAGACCCACGAGCAATCATGTCTTTCAGAGTGAGTTTTGAAAATTTCTCATTATACATATATAAAGCAAAATTGTATTCAATATTTGTCTTAGATCAGTACTTAGATGTTGTTATAGCCCTTGTAGATAACTATTACAGATAGTCTACCATTATTATCTAGAATTTATAAATTTAATATATGTATATGCCTAAAAGTTTATATCTATAAAAGTACGTTGGTTTGCCGAAATAAAATAACCAGAAACAGGTTCTAATCAATAATCTTGTCTCTATCACACAGTTCCTCGTCCTCTCAGCTCTGGTAGCAGCGGTGGCACATGCAGGTGTCCTTCCAGCCGCCTACCATCTTCAAGCCGCCCCAGAGCTCGAACACTACGCCCATCCCCAGTACAGCTTCGCCTACGACGTCCACGACGCGCACACAGGCGACATCAAGAGCCAGCACGAGAGCCGCGACGGTGATGTGGTCCAGGGCGAGTACTCGCTGATCGAACCCGACGGCACCAGACGCACCGTCAAGTACACCGCCGACGACCACAACGGATTCAATGCCGTAGTCCACAGGGAACCCGTCCAGCATGTGGCAGTTCACCATCACGCGTCTGCCTTATCGTATCAATCTGAGCCGACGCACCTTAACACCGCGCACTACTCGCATGCCGTCGAGCCACTATCCTACTATCAACACTGAATTTATTCTGCATACTTGGAGTGCTTAATCGTAATGCCTTGTGCAATCAAAGTGGACAATTGAAGATTGTAAATAGTGACTATACAAGTTTTTTTTTATCTTTGTAAATTTTATTGTTGTAAATATTATTTTGATTGTAATAAATATAGATCATTTATATCATAACATTATTGTCGTATATTTTAAGAAAATCCTGTGAAATCTATCCCTTAAATTTGTTAATCAAAACTTATTCTGAAATACATCGGTGCATTGAAAATCTGAGCTTCTATAAGCATCATTACAAGTTTTTCCTTTTGGATAAATTTAACTATCTATATTTATGCAGTTAATTTCAGAAAATTGGTAATCCAAATATTTGTTTTATTAATTGCATTTACATTGACCAGAATCGCAATAATTTATTATCATTGTGAACATCCTGTTATAAATATCGCGAATAAGCGTATAATAATTATTGTGTACATAATTTTCATTAAATAATTTCATTATTAATTAACTGAATACAGAATCCAGAATTCTTAGGCAAATCTAAATTAGTAAGAGTCTTCAAACCTATCCTTATCCTTAGATGGCTTTAAAGTCTTTACAATATAACTATATAATTGCTATTCACTAATTTTAAGTTACTAAAAAATTATAAAGTCCATCCACTACACTTGTTTGGGATGCTGCGTATAATTAGGGCTCTCCCCTTTGCCTTTAAGAGAAATTCTCTCTTCTCGCAACCTTCACCTTTTATAGTAATCACAGTGTGGAAAAGAAACAGAGAAAGCCATAATTGTACAATCGTTCTGGAAATATCTGGCAATATCGAGGTCTGAACATCCCAGGATGTTACGTACTTGAATGAAACTCTTTTTCTCAATGTCTGAGCCTACGTGCATCTTCGTGTTACAGTTTTTATTCTTTAAGCGTTCCCTTTCGCTGAATCTTCCTGTACCTTTTTTTCTCAAGATAATACTGTAAGATTTTGCGCTTATAGGCTCTTATGTATTTATTATCTCTATATATTCAATACATAAGAATAAACAAAATAAATAGAAAATTTACTCTATAACGTGACAGAAAGTAAATAAAAAAATTTTTAAGTTACACCTAAATTTATTTTTTTTTATTATTTTGAGACAATCCAAACATTATAGTAATGTAAAAATATTGGAATATTTGTCGCTACGTGAGCGTGAAATCCAATTATTCACAAAATTATTTTGTATTCTGAAAAATAAAGAGCAAGTGTCGAGAACGCAATCGAAACTGGCAATTTATAAGAATACGCTGTAGTAGATTACTATCAGTTTAACCGAAATCCCACCAATTATTTTCAAACTTTGTTGCTACTCAAGTATAAAAGGGTAAATGTAACCTTTATTCAACCAAATTATATAAGAATTTATATAAAACAGCACTATAAATTAAGGTACAGCAATTTATATGATGAAAAATAAAAAAAATTTCATCATCGTGTCACATTGCATTCGTATCGCTGAGAAAATAATCTATTAATTGCATGCGATTATATACTTATTTCTGGGAATCAAACATATTTCAGATGCATTTCAAATAAAGTAAACATTTCAACTTGAAAATTCCCGATGAGGTTAGTGGGTTACTAGGTTCATTACGTGGTCACGTGTACAAGTCACGTGAATTACATGAACAGGAGTTTTTCTTCCCTTTTTTTCTTTGCAGTTTCTTGTTTTTCCATCTTGATCCTGTTTTTTTTCGGACTTACGCGATTGCATCCGATCGTCCGCGGGCCACTTGCGAAATAATTTCAACCAATATGCACTTTCGATCAGTATACCGGCAGTATAAAAAGACCGTTTTCGTCGATATCGGTATCAGTCTCATTCCAGCCACACAACCAGCCATGACTTCCAAGGTGAGACAACGGGGCTTTTTCTCATCTGCGTTCTTTAAGATAGAATATACACGTCTATTAAATTAGAATCAGTTCTGTGAAGTTTTTCAAGTGTGCTTTCCAAAACTTACCAATAGAATACTTAGAGGAGATCTAAAGGATAAATCTCAAACTTGAAAAAAAAAAAATATCAATTTATAGACGAAAAGATAGACCCACAACACTACAGTTTATACAAGCCACATATACTAATTTCACCTTCTCTATTTAATTGCAGCTGATGCTTCTCTCAGCTCTCGCAGCTATTGTTGGCAGTAGCGCCGCTGCACCTACGTCATACCATTTGCCATCTGGGCCGACGTCGCACGATTTGCCATCTGCACCAATCGGACTGCAGGCACAGGTCATCACACCGGATTTACCCTCTCACCCCAGATACAGCTTCTCCTACGACGTTCACGACGCGCACACAGGCGACATCAAGAACCAGTACGAGAGCCGTGACGGTGACCTTGTCCAGGGCGAGTATTCGCTGATCGAATCCGATGGCACCAGGCGCACCGTTAAATATACCGCTGATGCTCACAGTGGATTCAATGCCGTGGTTCACAAGGAACCAGTTCATCACGTACCCGTAAAAACCATTGCTCCGATCGGTGCTCATCATGCTCCAGCTTTGTCCATTCATGCTGGACCATCGTATCCGCAGTACGCACATGCTCAGCCAATATCATATCCCTATCATTAACTTGGGGAACACACATCTTCGTGCTTTCTGTACATGCATATATGACTGATTAGCTTAATTCGACACTGTGTATGAGTCTTCTATACTCAAAATGTTTATATTATTTTTGTATATTTAAATGTAGCCGATCGAACAGTTTGACATAGAAGGATCTTGTAAGAAATAAAAATATTTTTATAAGCCTGTCATTTTGTGCTCAATTCTTTCCTCTGTCCACCAAATCTACTTTCAAATGAGACTGATGGATTCCTTAGAATAATATTTAAAACCTTATAATATAACATAAGCATTAATATGTATAATATACACATATCACTTTTCGTAGTAAGTACTGATTATAATTCATAGGATATAATTAATCGCCTTTTCAAGTTATTTGAGTAGATGGTTCCAAATTATTTATTCAATATTAAAATGGTCGTATCAAAATATAATGTGCAGTTAAAATCCTTTTAACGCTAAAACGTTCGATTGGAGTAATCTATAATATACTTTGGAATAAGTAAAGATATTAAGTAATATAATAGCTATACACATATATCTAATAAAAAAAACTATGATTTTTTTCAAGGTATGGGTACGTATTCGAATAAGGACAAGAAACAATTGCAGATATAGAACTATGTTTATTGCTTAAAAAAAAAGTAATATCATTTATAAACGTAATTTCAGAAATGTACAAATACAGAAGGAAGTACGGACTGGTTCAATACCAATAATATTTACAATCTCGAGTAATCCGCAACGATTGGAAAACTCAACAATCGCACAAATCCCTCACTCGAGTAGCTAATGCACGTTAGACGATCGACTCAATGGTGGTAGCCGTAGCCGTCGTAGCCGTGATGAGCGGGAACGGCATAAGCCAAATGCTCAGGCTGAGCATAATGAGCGGTCTGAACGTAGGCGGCCGGGGCTGCTTGATGAGCATAGACGGCGGGCTGGGCGTGGTAAGCTACGGCCGGGGCGTGATGGACAGCGGCGACCTGGTGGACGGGCTCCTTGTGGACGACGGCGTTGAATCCGTTGTGGTCGTCGGCGGTGTAGGTGACGGTGCGCTTGGTGCCATCGGGATCGACCACCGAGTACTCACCCTTGACCACGTCACCGTCCCGGACCTCGTGCTGGCTCTTGATGTCGCCGGTGTGAGCGTCATGGACGCCGTAAGCGTAGTTGTACTGGGGATGGGCGTAGGTGTCGTGCGACTCGACGAGTTTTGTGTGCAGGACTTGGGGATGAGCGGCCACGTGGTGGGACTGGTAAGCCAGGGGCAGGACACCGGCGTTGGCCACCGCTGCTACCAAAGCTGATAGGATGATGAACTGCAACGAGACAATTATATATATAATAGCTTAGAACTTTGTTTTATCCGTCATGTATTTTATATACAAATGTAAGAATGGTTGTAATTTTCTAAGCAAGTTTTTTCGACAAATTTTGAACATTTTAAAGTTGCGGGCTATACAGCCATACGAAACCGTTATACCCATGCGAAAAATCACCAAACTTATCACCGAATCACTGTTTATTTAAAGAACTGCACCAAACACGCGAGAGCACAATACACCTTTACGAGAAGAAACTCCAAAAACTCACCTTGAATGCCATGTTCCGTCTGTATTGTGTCCTGAGTGAGACTGATGCCGCTACGAAGGAAACTTAGAGTTTATATAGTACCGGTGCACGCGGCTCTTGGCGCATAATCCCCGAAATTATTTCGCAAGTGGCCCACACGGCTTACGGCTTACCGCCGTCTAGATTCAAGTGTATGCTTGCGCTAGCGAGCGGAAAAAAAATGAGGGAAGGATAGGATAAGTGCCTGTCCAAACTGGTAAATGTAACGTGTACTACACGACTGACCTTCTCCTTATGAGTCAACTCTTTGTAATCGTAAAAAATCACCGTTAATTACGTACAATATTGTTTCTAATATACATTCAAAATGTGTATTCTTACTATCAACCTAGTGATTTAAGTTACTCAATTAGTCTGGTAGAGTTGAAATTAGAATTTCGTAAAAATTTAATTATTGCACAAACTTTTAATCAGTGACATGTTCTATATAAATTTTAGTCTAGTTGCTATTTAATAAGTTAATTTAAGTTATTGATACCAATATGCAGTTACGATTTTATGTACTTAAAGATAGTTATTTAATAAATATTCAGCTTGAAATTTTTCGATATTAAAGTAAAATGTATTTTTTACCATCCAACAAGTCCTTTGGTCCTCGTAAGATAGACAAACTTTATTTTCAGAGCAATAGTAAAAGATGAATTAGACACTTCATCGTTAGTTAACTATTTAGTTAGAATTTCTGACCTCAACATTGTATTTATATTATTTTCTCTCTAAGCTATAAAATTGTTCTGTACCTATATCAATACTGTTTTCGAAAACAAACAATAGTTTTTGCTTATTGTACAGAATTGAAACATAATATATTCGATGAATATGCACACACTTGATATACATAGCTGAGCATATACTTTCGTGTTTACATGTAAGATTCTGGATAAGAACGATTTCTATCAGGAGAATTGTCATTTTAATGGAGCGGACGAGAATGTGAACGGTCATTGCTTCGCTGATTATTGTCCTGGCTCTTGACTTTGATGCATGCGCAATCTCGAATTCGCTTCCACCGCCGATTTCCATTGACTTTTCAAGGACCTATCGTTCAAATTTAACAAATGTGTGCGTATATATCCATCTACGTTTGTCACATTTCCTTTCTACTTGTTAAACTTACGTTTGATCGGAAATTCTTTTGTCTACGACCGTATCTAACGGTATTTTATCTCCTGTGATCAATTTCGATTCCGAATTAATTAACAAGATTAAAAGGAAAAATTCTGTACACCGAGATATATACGTTACAAATCCATCTACTTATACGTAAGTTTATTACAAAACTTTTCACTAAGAACCGTATGGATTTCTTAAAATGGCTTTATGCTGCATTGTTTTATAGGCTTGTGAAAGTGCTGTCAAGTCAATATGTGAACAATATATCATTTTGGAAATGAAATACTTTTAACTGCAATGCTAATTTGAAATGATTGTTTTCAATTCACTTATTATGATTTTTAAAATTGGTTTGCTTACATTATTCTGTTAAAGAATAAAATCACAATTAATTCATACTAAATATATTTGTAACTAATGCGTTTGATAAATGTATTAAAACAATTTTAGGATGATTTCGTGACACGGAAAATGTTGTTATTATAATAAAAGTTTCCAATTGATGTAATTTGTGACATGTTTGGTTTCAAAGACTCTAATTAAAAGTTTAAATAAAATAGGTGCAGCTGTCCCTTAATTTTTTATTTTATTTTGCCGAAAATAAAAATTCTTTTGAATGCTTATGAATGTATAATAAATTTCGGTGGAAAAAAGAGAAAATTATTAAACATAATGCGCAGTAGGAGAGGAAAGAATGAAAGGCAAGCAAGTTATACAATCTTATTTCGTATACGTTCACATTTTATTCTCAAGCTACTTTTTTTTAACGGGTAATGAGACATTGCAGCTGCACGATCTCGCACCCATTCTTCGATACATAATACACGTATATGGTACAAAAAAATATACAAAAATACACAGATTGCTATCTAAAGTCGCATAAAACGACGAGCCAGTGAAAGAGCATCGCGAAAATTCCGAAAACTTGATTCATTTCCTCGTGACCCTTGTTGCGCCGAAAGTGAACTCGACCGCGAGTATATTTTTGTTGCTCCCTCTTTAATTCGCAAAACTTGTTTTGCACGTCGTCAGCGGCCCTGCGATCGCACTTGCAAAATATCTCTCGCAACTCCTCTCCGCGACTTCTTTCCTATACATATAAAATAGTATGTATTCGCTCAAGCAACGACTTTATATAAAAGTCCATTTTTGAGCGTTAAAAAATTGCTTCTAATTATAAAAAGTATATTGCATGATTATACAATTGATCGCTGAGTGGGCTTCATCAAGATACACAACATTTCCACTTCATGCGTGTGAAAGCCTTGAAACGAGACTCGATTTTACTTTCCACTTCTTTTAAGTTGCCGAATCAATTTTTCAACTCTGATAAAATGAGGAATAGTGTTAATTTAACTATAGTTTTTTTTTTTATATCTAATTCGTCGATTTTATTTACATTTTTTTTTAAATTAGATGTTATCTTAACAAGTAAGTCTCATTCAATGTTTTGATAAAAAATACAAAATCTTATATAAGCATATGTACACGTGGTAGATCGACTTCGATTACAAATTTGAGAGTTAAAATTAGGTAACAATGCATTTTTTCATTACAATATTCTCATACCATCGTTAATACGAAAATAAAATATAAGCCTACTTTTAGATTCTAATAGTTCTATGGCCTATCAAAATCATGTATAAACTTATTCAGACATCCATTAATCTACGCAATATCTAATGTTATACTTAAGTAATAGAAAACTCTCAAACATATAGTTACAATATACATACGAGCGACCGTCAGAGGCATATTTTAACTGTGGTTTGGTCCAATGAAATGCTGATAAATTAAGGGGCACCGTAGGCCTTTGAAGGCAGTTCGAACTTGATAGCGGGCTTTTCGTAGACGTAACCCTGACTGGCTTCGCCACTGCTACTGATGCTAGAAGCACTGTTATAGCTCTCCGAGAGCTGTTGATTGGACTGTTCAATTTTTTGTTCATAACTAGACAAATCAGATTGCCCGATTTTTCCGTAGCTTTGCAACTCAATCTGGGGCTGCTGCTCAATCTTGATCTCAGCTGGACCGTAGCTCTGCTGAATGGGCTGAGGTTGTAGAAGCTCCTGCTGCTGAATCTGCTCATACTTGATCTGAGACTGACCGAGACCGAGATGAGCGTTGGAAATCTGTTCCTGATGCTTGGCAGTCTGTATGTGGTCAATCTTGATGTCGGTGTAAGATTGGCCCCCGTGACTAAGTTGATGTCCATGTTCATATCTGGGATTAAGATGCTGTTGGATCTTAATCTCGGAATGGCCGTAGCTCAATTGAGGCGCATACTGTCCGACGACATTTATGGGCAAATGTGACTTGATCTGGAGTGGCTGGTATTGTTCAAACTTGACAGGTTCTTGCTGCAAATATCTGATCTCTTGGTGTCCGTTGTGAAGATGCTCGGAGCTAATGAGATTTTGCTCCAGACCAGATGATCCGTGGGACGAGAGACCGAATTTAGAGCAGTCAAGCTTTGTTAGATCGTGTTGACCCGAACCTTGGGATATTAATTGCTGCGGGGGCAGATACTGCTTGCCTAATTCCTGGGACGAAAGTCCAAGTTGGGAAAGATCCAGCTTACCTGATTCATGAGACGAAAAGGCTTGTGTGCCCAGAGACAAATGGCCGCTGCCATAGTGACCAAGTCCTTGTGTAGTGTAAAGTTGACCATGTTGAGCTTGATGACCTATTTCTTGATGCTGAATGACGGGCTGAATGAGCGGTCGTTGAAAGTTTACCGTTGCCTGTTGGATTGGATGGTGAAGACTAATGGGTACATGTTGGACTGGTTGGTGAATACCAATGGCTGCATGTTGGATTGGCTGATGAATACTAATAGCTTCCTGTTGGATTGGCTGATGAATACCAATGGCTTCCTGTTGGATTGGCTGGTGAATACCAATGGCTGCCTGTTGGTTTGGCTGGTGAATACTAATGGCTTCCTGTTGGACTGGTTGGTGAATACTAATGGCTGCTTGTTGGACTGGTTGGTGTTGGTGAATACTAATGGCTTCCTGTTGGATTGGCTGGTGAAGACTAATGGCTGCCGGTTGAACTGGTTGGTGGATGCCAATGGCTGCCGGCTGGATTAGCTGATGAAAACTAACGGCCGCTGGTTGAATTATTGGCTGCTGAAGACCAATGGCTGCATGCTGAATAGGCTGATGTTGGCTAATAGTCTGGTATTGAATTTCTTGATGATGACTATTTTCCTTGCGTACAATGGCATTAAAGCCACTATGTCCATCAGCCGAGTACTCTACGATCCTTTTCGAACCATCTGGTTCCACAAGAGAGTAGCTACCCTGAACATGGTCTCCATCTCGCGACTCCTCCTGATCCTTAATGTCACCCGTCTTAAGATCGTGCACATTGTAATTGAATTTATATTGGGGATGATGATCGTAGTCCTCTTCATGCTTTGCGTATCTCGTTGGTTGGGATATTTGGTGATGGCTCAGAAGCCCAGCATGCGCCAATGCCAGTAGACTTACAAGGAAGACGTACTAAAAAGGGTAAAAAAATATTAAATAAAAACTATTCAGCTTATTTTTTAGATTTCCTACTGATATAATTAATTACTAAATTTCGCGTGAATAGAAATTTGTATAAAAAAGTTAAAATTCAGTTATCGATTATAGCACGTTTTTTTTTATTTCACAATCACATCTGTAACTTTCGCGAGTAAGAAAATATTGCTTGTATAGAAACTTTATTTGAATGATACTTCCAATTAACTAACATTTATTAAATATCGCGATAAGCCTGAAATTACAACTTAAGACTTGTTCTAAACCAACTAATCTATCAGCCAAACTGACAGACACAAAAGCTACCCCATCGAAAAGCTACACGTTATCACTCTCACCTCAAACATTGTTCTCGATTAGGCTAAATAAGGTACTGCGTGTCCCGCTGCGCTTCTTAAATCCTATATCAAACTGCGTATATAATTCGCACTGTGTGCTTTCCTTATGAAGCCCGAGAGGCCACTGCATACTTTCAGGTCCGGTCCAGCCAGTATTTATACGGGGCTGAAAATGCATCTCCCCCGAAATTGTGCACGTGCAATTCACACGTAACAATCCTGTAGAGGCGGATTTTTGCCGGCGCACCACGATAAGTGCGGGCTTGTCGGTGTTGATCGAGTCGCGTTACGTAACCCCCGAAATTCACCATCGATGAAGGAGCAGCGGGTGAACGGCACCGCGAAAAAAAACAACTCCACGCTCGCACGTCTCATCCCTTCCCGTCTCTAGGAACGAGAAGGAGGAAAAGAGATCCAGTTATCCGTTGGCCGGCATAATACGTCGTGGTGTGTGCAGCAGCAGCAGCAGCGCGCGCGAGATAAAACTCCCGACTTTCACTGAAATACCATCTCGAGCAATGTCAGAGACGCAAGTGGACGACTCGCATGGTTGCGCCGTATAGCAGGCAAATCGATACATTCGGGCTGCGGCTCAACTGCTTACAGGATGTGGCGGGTTATGCAAAAGATCAAGCTTTACTGTTTGGCGCCCTCGTATACTTATATATCGTGTACATGCCGCAATTCTGATGTGTGCCTGCCTTTGTATACGCTGTACGAGGCACGTATACATATATGCACCTATACGAATGAAGAAATATCGTATATGCGTGAGAGGGATTGAGAGAGTAATCATGGGTTGTTATGACAAAGTAATTACTCGACTCGTGATACTTGTACTTGACGATGATAGCAGGTATACTAAAAGTGTCTGCGTACGAATGCATGCAAACATCCAAAAGCAAATACATCTGGATAATAGCAGTTAATGCATATACAGGCTTATATACTAGAAATTACAATTCGATTTGAGATGTCAATTAGATATATGTTAAAATTCACTTCATCAACCGTGTATAGTTTACCCTAAAAAATTGTTTTCATAATAATTATATCTAATCGAAGATGTTTCTAAGATATTATCTAAATTATTTAATGAGCTTTTTGAATTTGAATGAAAGAATTTAGTTATAAAAATTAGATAACATAACACACATATCGACTTATATTTTCACAAGGCTATACGTAATACCTAAAAAATAACTCTTAAGTGTTAAGTTCAATACATAAATTCTAAAGATTTTATATTTTAAGCTTATACAATAAATGTTCTTCATTTAATGTTACTTGTGATGAACTACATTTTCACGAAGTGATTCTTAAGGGGATATGCGACCCTCGGAAAGATTCCTTCCTTACCCGTAATCGCATTTAACGAATTATTTAAAGATAGAGAAACATTTTTGGAAAAAACTCTCTGTCACGCCCTCGGCAATTATGTAAACATTATGTGGTTCAAGTTTCATGAAATTCCATCAATAATTTGCGGAGATTTTTGCCGCCGAAAATTTCGGACACAAAAACCGCTGTAAATTACAAACGAAATGTTCGGCGGTAAAAATATTCGCGAATTATGGATGGAATTTCATGAAACTTGAACCTCGTAATGTTTACATCATTCCCCAGGTGGTGACAGAGAGTTTTTTCCAAAAATTTATGTCTATCTTTAAATAATTCGTTAAATGCGATTACCGGTAAGGTAGGAATCTTTCCGACGATAGCACATCCCCTTAAGAAAATACATAAGTAGCTAATGATATAATTTAGTTTAATTATGGTGTATGTAGATTAGTGAAATCAAATACGTAAGTTATTTGAATTCCCTTAGAATCCCCTGGTTAATTTTCATTAATACAAAGATTTAAAACATGGAAGTATTAACTAGATACGGGAAGAGTATAGATTCATAATAATGTAAACTATAAATTGATTGGCAGGCGATGTATAACATGTGTCGAAAGATGCACGCGTATAAAATTTGAATAAAAAAATTTGTACCTACATAATATTGGAAACGTAAAAACTGTTTTACGTAAAAGATATAGTTTATGTTTTTTGCTAACGTGACACTTTTTGTTTATGTGACATTATGCCAAAAATTTAAATAAATAGATGTAGAATTTTAATATTATTGCGAATCTTGTAAAATGATTTTCAAATGTCGCAGCTGTCACCTATTAGTCGCCTTTCATTTTTCTCTCTGCACCATGTTTTATACGCAATATTTATGCTACTTTCTAAAAGTTCAAATTATCATAATCTTTTTTTTTTTAATATAGTTATTCATTCATATTTTTCAAGCATGGCGATTGTTTTCAAATTATACTTTAACATCTGTATTATACATAATAATGGTAATTTAAAAAATTCGAATGAAAGACATTTCACATTTTAAACTCTTCTTTTTTAAGACATTGGTCGTCAAACCGAGCACAACGTTATTAGTCTGTCGCTCGAGTGAAGGGTGCAAGAAGACCAGCGCTATTTAAACGTTGAAACTTATAAATTAATAAAAACTATTGGAGTACAATCGTGTATGGCGCACGTTCAATGATTTTCTTTATTAAAAAATTACGGATATATAAAATCATTAAGTACTTAAAATAATTATTAAATTATTAGCAGTCGATATTGTTTACTTTACTGGAAAAATTGTTAAAAAACTGGTATAATATCTCGCTTACCACTTCCCGTCAAAAGGATGACATGTTTTAGCAAGGCAGAGAAACAGGATATCACCGATCGCTCAGAGCAGTCAGAATCCCTCACGGCACAAACAAACATGAATTATAATTTAAATCTCTTGACGCGTACTTTAACGATTTAATGTGTGCGTGAGCTCAGATATAGCGTCTGGAGCAAAACTGCCCGCAGCAGTTCCGTATATATTAAACGTTCGATCGAATTACTTCGAATCGCTTTAAGATTATAATTAATAATTTGTCGGATCTTGTAACGTAGCTATTACGATGAAAAACATTTCATTTATGACGAGCGGACCGGGCGGAGTTAGCCATCGGCGTCTCCTAAAAACCAAAAGTTTTTGCTTGTTTCGCGAATGCTAATCAGATTATAAAAGTGAAAAGGTATAATCCGTTATTCGTTTATTCCTTTTTCGTAAAAAAAAAACATTTACTACAATACAGCATTGATGAAAGAATAATTATTCAGCCACACTGCAACGTAACATCTAAGCGTCGTCGCCGTTTATCTAACCCTGACACGTCAACCTTCACGATTTCTAACGTCAATCGAATAGCACTACTGTATGTATATAGCTTATCCATTGCATAAGCCAGAAATATCCCTCTCTATACAGTCAGCAAAAAAAAAGACCAGCGAGAAGGACAGAATTCGCAAGAATTTGGTGTAAGAGTGAAAAGCGTGGCGCATTCCTCGGCGAAAAGTATCATGCGTGTGAGTGTGCGGGGGCCGTATCCGAAACATTATAGCCGCAAAGTGTGAGCAATCGATCTCCAACAAAAGTGAATCGAGCCTCTCTTGAATTATGTAGAACAGAGGCTCTCGTGCAGCTCGTGATCGCCGGTACGTCGCCGACTGACTCACTCTCGAGAGAGAGAAAGAGAGAGAGAGAGTGAGCGAGACGATGGCACGAAGGCGATTCGCCACGCCACCGGTTACGCGCTCACTGCACGCCGATCGGCCTGAATTAACACACGCGCGTACGCGCGCGCGCCTCAGACTGAAAAGAGAAGGAGATAGATAGAGAGAGAGAGATGGAGTTGTGGAGAAGTGGAGCGATTCCGGACGTCCGATAGAAAGCGACCGGATATTAAGTAACTTGATGTAACATATTCCAAGTGCAATGCTATAGTGTGATAATGAAAATTATTGGGTTCCGTCTATTTTAGCCCTATAAGAATAGATGTAGTTTATCTTGGTTCTATACATTCATTAGCTACGTTTCTTAGAACCAAACTTAAATTGACCTAAAATTATATATATGCTGTATAGATATATATTTGAGGGTGGAATTGTTTGCATTTTGCTCTGGTAAAATACCTTGGGACCCACTTTTCCATTATTTATTCTTATTCTTTCAAAAGGTTCTTAGTCTTTCAAAAACTACAAATCTGCACTTTCAGAATTCTTGAACTATAAAAAAAAGAATCGTGCATCAGTAGATTCATGCCAAATATGACTGGACGCGATAGGTCTTACTAGTCTTACTATGTTCTACTGCGAATGTCCTATTGCATAAAACGTCAGTTTTAACGAATCTCTCCTGAAGCGTCTTAATCTAGACCTTTAAAGCCGCATGAAAATGATTACTAAAAATACTTATTTTAAATATAGCTATGATAAAATGTTGATTAATAATATCACAATATAGTAAATAATATGCAACGATGAAATATATTAAAGAGAATCACGAAGTACTTTTTTGAAATATTTAGCAAAAGTCTATTTTAATTTGTTGTCGTTATTGGTCATCCACGATCAGTAGTTGCATCGACGTATTGATAATAAAACGTGTACATAAAAAATTACGATGTTTATAAAATACGACCGAGTGATCAATCTATATTTATATTTGAGTATGTTTTTCAATATAATTTGACGATCTTTTTTTACAACCTTAGCTCAGCCAAATACAGCAACACAATTGTTTGATTTCGAAAAGAGTATACATAAGTGACCGATGACCCTTTTCCAGCTGCTTCATTTAACATCGTAAATAATCGCGAAGCAATAAAAGTAATTTTTCAAAGCATAATTTTTGTAAAGTGCACTCGTCAACTGCACCGCAAACAAATAAAGGTCGAAAAATGAATGAACGATTTTTACGATTATTTTTACGCAATATAATATTGCAGTAACGTCGAGAGATGACCATAATAAAAAAATGCGCATGTTCTGCCTCTCGCTCTCGACATGAACTTATATATTTCCTGAAACCCCGCTTGAGTTATGTCTTTGTATTTAATTGTGGAATTGGAAGAACATCAAGGCGCATAAAAAAAGGTTGACGAAAATTTCAGAGCTTCGTACAAGCGCAAGCGCAATAAAAACGAGAGAAGCGAAATTGCAGAGGAGGAAACACATCTCTTAATGCACGATTTTATACTCGCCGATTTTCAAAGATGTAACAGAGCAAAAAATCTCTTCTTAAACTACGAGCCCTGGTTATAAATCCCAGGATTCATAAGCGCAATTTCTAAGAATTACTGTATCTTATTTTATTTTGTTCAAAAAGCGTGGCTGCTTGTGTAAATTGCGGAGTAATACGTGGTACTTCATTAGCGGTTACCCAGTGACTGCAAAGAGAAGCAAAAAATCGTTGACAACCTTCACAAGGACATGCACGTGACCAATACTTTTACCAAGAAACAAAACTGTACCAGTTCACTTCAACGTATAAAAATAAATCAGTGAAAAGAAAGAATTTATATATTTTCGTTCTTTTTTGTTCGGACTTATTTATCCTTTTACGTAAATCTCCCTTACGCCAATATTCAAGGAAAATGTAGTCATGCTCAAAATGAAAAATAAAATTATTAAGATGTTCTTTGAAGGGGAAGTTTAATTTTTAGTAATCTGTATAAACTGTTTAAACACATTATTAAATAAAAAATAATATTTAATTTCGTGAGTTGTATATACATATAGATTTCACAAAATAGATGATATTATGTTTAAATTTTCAAGACATGCAAAATGAATATAGTCCAATAATGAATCCCGCATCCATTAAAAGACCAATTTAGTTAAAATTCAGAGTACGAAATTCACGGAGTTCAAAATTCAGTGCACTTTAAAAAAAACTTGAAAAACCATATCTAATCTATACCTGTCACAATTAATAAAGCTTAGAAACCAACCCCTAAAAGTATCAGCGCATCACCCGCAAATAAACCTACTCCTCTAAAACGACCAAAGAACAATACAAAGGAGCAATACTCTAAAGGAGCTCATACCTCAAAAGGAAGCCGCACATCTCGACTTTCGCAGCAATAGGTCCGCGTGGCGATCCTCCTCAAAAACTACAAAGCACTGCGACGAACCGCGCATTCTGCGAGAGGAATCGCTCAGGGCTGCAGGGGCATAGGTATATACACGCTTCACGGGAGAAAGGCTCCTCGTTTCTTTTTACCTCTGCATATATACACAGCCATCATCAAATGCAAGCCGCGCGGCAATAAGCGATCGTCGTCCCCGTGCGGAGACATAACCCGGGGCGTGGCTCTCCGCTCGAAAACAGTGAAAACAAGAAGGAAAAAAAAGAGAAAAGAAAAAAAACAACAAAACAGGAGCAGCGTGCAATTTTATAAAAATCGTTCAAGGACAACCGCCAGGTTTCGTATCTCGCGCTGTGCACGTGCGCACGGAGCGCATTCGGTCAAATGGCCGGCCGAAGAAGTCGTTAAAAGCCGCGCTGTAAATGGAGAAAGAAGGGAGGACGAGTGCAAGAGAGAGAGAGGACTTTCTTTGTGGTGTGTTTGGGCGCGCGAGAGAGGCTCGCGTTTCGATTTATTTTCTCTCTCTCTCTCTCTCTCTCTCTCTGGTGTCTGAAGCAGCTGCGCGAGCTGCAAAGGCTGTAAATTTGCGTAAGGGCTCGTACGTACGATGGACCACCGGTGCGATATATAGTATGCAGGTAGCGTCTCTCGGCAAGATATGCGCTGGTAGGGCAAAAATTTCTAGATTTATGTTTAGGGCTCGGACAGTTACGGGGCCTGAGGCACGCACTTTGCTCTCGCTCTTACTGCCAGAGAGGGAGAGAGAGATATCGAGAAAAATCCCGTGCAAACACCTCCGCAGCTGCATAGTTTCAAACTCTTTCCTCCTGCGGAGAGCTAATCTCCCAGCGCAACATCTTCCCTTTATTTATCGCGTTCCGTTGCAGCTTGTTGGGCAGCTGCGCAGACAAAAAGCAGTCCTATCCCTTTCGATTCTTATATAGTTTGTCTGTCGAGTCTTATCCTGTTGTAGTATCTTGGGAAATGTAAAGCATGGCTTATCGCGTAGGAGGATATTACTCGCTGAGTTACCGAGATGGCCATTTATCTGGCGGCAAAAATCTCTACTTGCAGTGGGTGGCGATCGCTTGCGACGTACCATTTGCCGTGAATCGTACGAGGTTCGCTGTATACGAAATACTTACGGCTATTTTTGTAATGTGCTCCTAATCGAATGTATCTTAATTGATATTGTTATGTAAAACGTGATTGGTCACAACTCATGGTCACTCGAGCTTATGTAATAAATATGTAAGAAATTAATAAAGTTTGGAATATCAGATATCGCATCTTGACATGATCAAGACAGCGTGTTCATCTGAATTATAATATATTTTGTATAACTACTAGGAAATCTAATATAATTTTATGTAAAATTTCTTCAAGCTTTCAAAATATTACATTTCATAATACTCTTTCTGGTACATTTCAGTCTCTTTTATATAGATTTGGAAGAACACGAATAAAAAAAATCACTAATAATTTAAACATCTAAATTGTCACATCTAACTCTCTAAATTCGTAAATAGAGTAATTATCGTTTTAATCCTTACAAGATACGAATATCGAGCAAAAAATTATCGAGGAATATGTGGAAGGGAAGCCAGAAGGGTGAGATATATTCAACACGAGTGGTATATACTTTTTGTTCAAAAAAACAATTTATTGACTCAGGATGGTCGGTCATAGTGTAACTCTGTGTAAGTTAATAAATTAATAATTTTCCGAGGTACAAAAGTTGAATCGATGTGTCTATGTGTGGGTGAGTGTGTGTGTGTGTGTGTGTCTGAAGGGTGTCGAAAGAAGATGTCACGGCTGCCACATCGTTGTGCGCTCAGAAGAAGGTCTTGGCGAAGGCTGGTGCGGCGTACGCGCCGAAAGCTGGCTGCGCGGCGTAGGCGCCGAAAGCTGGGCCAGCGGCATAGGCAGCCGGGGCGGCGAAAGCCGGGCCAGCGGCGTATGACTTGTAGGCGAGAGCCGGGGCTGCGGCGTAGGACTTGTAGGCCAGAGCTGGGGCAGCGGCGTAGCTGGCGACTGCTGGGGCGGCATAGCTGGCAACGGCTGGGGCAGCGGCGTAGGCGACCGGGGCATGAGCGACGGTCTTGACGACCGCGGGGGCGGCGGCTACAACTGGGGCGGCGGCGGCGACGGCCTTGACGGCTACGGCGGCGGGTTCCTTGCGGACTACGGCGTTGAATCCGTTGAGTGGATCGGCGGCGTAGTCGACGATGCGGCGGGTACCGTCGGCCTCGAGGAGCGAGTACTGGCCCTGGACTACGTCACCGTCGCGGGTCTCGGACTGGCTCTTGAAGTCACCGGTCAGCTGGTCCTGGACGTCGTAGGAGTAGCTGTACTGGGGATGGGGGTCGTATTCCGCGTCTACGGTCTTGGTTACGACCGCCTTGGCGATGGGTGCAGCGTAAGCCACGGGAGCTGCGGCGATCTGGGGACCTGAGACGAGGACACCGGCGTTGGCGCAGGCCACGAGGGCGGACAGGACGACGAACTGAAACATACAGACAGACGATTGTTATTGGTTGTTTGTTTGGATAGGAAACTAGAAGTAGTTCAAGTGCTGTGAAAAGTTAGTTAATGCGAAATTGAAGCTAACGATGTATTATGTGATTTGAAAGTTGTGAATTTATTTAAATGAATATGTGAATAATGAAATATTGTTGGTATATAAAATAAGAAGCAAATGTGTAAGTTTAATTTGTTAAAAGTAAAAGAGATTTGGTAAGAGGTGTGATCAATGTCGCGTGATGACTCTTTGAGACTATTCTGTTGCATCAGCTGGACTTAAGCCAAAATACAATCCGGTATATGTTCAATGTCAAGTTAAGAGATACTTGTGAAATGAACTTTCCCTCATGGCGCGACAAGTGAATCTTAATTAGTGCAAAGAATTTCCTAGAGCCGATCAGCTAGCAGTTGTTAAGCGTTACTCGGCATTATCGTTCTATAACTTTCCGATGCAACCGTATACAAAGTAACGAAAATGGTGAAAAAAGCACAGCTTGAAAAATATTTTAATCGAAAGAGTCCCACGATATTGCTTACACCCGTAGATCACGATATAGAAATGAAAAAGAAAAATCGCTAATACAGAGAATGCAATAGTTTGTTATGAGCGCAACCCTTGAGAGTCAAGAGTTGGCTGTGGCAGCCGCTACTACCCTTATAGTACACACCTTGAAAACCATGTTGAGTTGTAAGAAGATCTGTATAGGATCAACCTGAGTACAATGATGTCCAAAGCATCGTCCGGCCAGGCTTATATACCCGATCGCGAATCCTCGTCGTGGGGCACCCCCACCTGCCTAGCCTTGCCCCCGCACACAAAGACTGCAAGCACACACATACACAGACACACACGTGTACACGGAGCGACTGGGTGGGTAGACAACGTGCGAAAGTTCGACGGATGGTGTGCTGGGAGGAACATATCGCTCTTGAACTTGGCCGGACACACGATACACACGCGCGTCTCTCTCTGTGTGTGTGTGTGTGTGTGTATAGGTGAACGCGCAAGTCCTCCTACCAGGTCCAATTCTTTTTTCTCCTTTTTCGATTTGTATACGGCGCGCCCCTACTATAGAGACACATTCACTGTCTCTGTGCCCAATGTTGTAAGTGTCCTCCCGCTTTGTGACTCCGGAAAATTACGCGTCCGCCGCGAGGTTCACCTTCGGCTTGCGGGGGAAAGGTGTTGGAGCGCGATGCAACTGCAGCGGTGAGGCTATGGAAAAAGACCAAGGAACTTGCGCGCGGCAAGTGAACATGTCCTTTTTCCCGACTATATCTTTGTTTCAGCTCTTTGCGGATTTCGGCGGGAACTGTACTCGCTGACGGACCTTACTTCGAGGAAAAACGAATCTTTTCCTTTGTGTTGCGAGAAAACAACATTTCTATATGGTTATGGGCTTTTAGTGCGGTGACGCATTGCGCGGTACTGACATGACTTGAATTTTTTCCGAAATCTTTGAACTCTAGAAAAAATGATTAAGTTTTACTTTATAAATATAATATTTTAAGATTATGCCTAAAGTATGTCCTATATGTACAAGTGTTCACTGTAACTGTATACAAACTACCATTTTTCGAAAATATTTTTTTAACATTTGCTTACACGATCAACACTAATTATCGTGCCTCCCTATTTCGTTCTAATTCTACTGAATAATTATTTTTTACTCAAATATTTTTTAACATACTTTTACGAGTAAAAATTAAAACGTTTATTTTTAAATAAAGTAAATCTTATTTACATAAGTTTTGTGCGAATTAACATATACAAGATTATTTTTGTACTGGAATATGAACAGAGTGAATTTAACTACTCAAGATCTGGAAACTTTTTTTTTATTTTTTAAAGTATTTTTGTAATTAGCTTTAGCTACTCAATATCAAGTACGAATAGCTGCGACCTTCCAACCTTAGGAACTTTAAAACAAATTTCTTTGATGACTTCTAACGTATAACAGCAAATCTGCTTCTATGAGCTGATTTCATTATAGAGATATACTGCTGTAGTTTGCTGCTTTATTTATTAGAACACTAATAAATGAGGGAAAAGTTTTTCTCAATAATTAAGAAAATTACTTATCTTTATTTTGCAGTTGCCAAAATCGAGGCCAAAATCTTTATGAAAAATATTATATATAAATATATATATTTGCAATGTGATTTCAAAATTTTGTTTAAACAATAACAACGTTTCTCCTAAGAGGAAGTAAAAATTATTTACTCATTTATCAAGGACACTAATTTATTTAATGGCTCTTTTTAGTACTTGAATTTTCACCAGGATATACAGTCAAGTCATTTTTTATCGCTGTAACAATATTGTTATTATATTTAAATAAATAGTACAAATCAAATAAAAATCAAATATATATGACAACAAATAACTCATTCTCCCATTCTCAAAACTAGTTTTATATATTTGAATACAAGGAAGATTAATCTACTTAAGAACCACTATGTTTAGTCGATAGTCAATAAAATCACTTAGCTTAGTTTCTTTTTTTATTCCACACACTATCGAAACCAACAGTAATATATTTGTTTCACGGATGTTTTTATGTATATTTTGCTCAAAATTCCCTTGTGAAAAAGTGATGATTGGAAGAAGTGAAGCCAAAATAAAAAATATAGTATATAGTACATTTGAAAAATGTCTTGTTTGAGTATAATTTTATTTACAAAATTACAATCTTATAAACATGTATCTTATCTAAAGTAGCATGCACGTTTTATATAACACCTTAAAAACTTAATTACTTCATTATATTTTCCTCTAAATAAACATAGATTTTCATGGCATTATTCTATTTTGATTATGCAAATGGGCTAATATTATATAATCTCGTACCGCTTCTAGCTGTAATTTGATACTTATCAAAACACTGAAAAAAAAGTCGGACCCCACAAACCAACTTTTACTATTTTCTTAATAGATCGGGTAGTCCGGTCAAACATAAGGACCGGAGATCGATAATTTAAATCGGCATAAGGATATACTAAGACGAACGCCTTTGATTAGCATATATATGCAGGACTCTTTCGGCCGCGTGTATGAAACTTAGTCAACAGGAAAAAAAAGGTCAGCGTATCTCGCGCCGTTTTTTTCTCCTGCAGCCCCGATCTATCGTTCGCTCGCACCTAAAGCAACAAGAAATTAGAACAAAAAGGATCTCTCCGGGCGTTGCATCATCCTAATGTCATATATACCACCACATATATAATGTGTAAAGTCGGTTTAGGCAGCTTTCGCAAATTGGGTTATAAGATCGAACAGTTTTTCGATATGTGCCGAGCGACAAAGCGAAATGTCTCGCTAACCCCGAATTTTTTTTTTATGTTTTCTTGACTTTGCTCACTCTCCCTCTCTCCCCCTTTTTTCTCTCAAGGTGCACGCGCGAGACGGTCTTTTTTTGCGGGACGCACCCGCGAGACGCTTCTCCTTTCACCAAATGAACCGCACTCCAGTGGCCGAGTACACACACTTTACAGAAAAGCGAACAATAAAAATTAGCTTAAGAGGAAAAAAAAACATATATTATCGTTGGCATCGAGATATCGCTTCTGTTAGTCGCAGAAGAGATGATTGGAACTGCAAAACTGATGCGTTATTAGATGATTATCAGGAGCTGTATAATTGCGTGAGTAATCGGTATAACGATAAGAAAAAAAACAGTAAGCGTATGATAAGCTGCAATTGTATCTCGCGGATCGATTACAAATATTATTTAGCGCTTCGCTTACAAATGCAGTCGATGACAAGAGGAGCCGAGCCACTTGTTTTTTTTTTTTATATGAGACAGAATAAAACGAGTTTTAATGCAATTACCATAATTACTTTACGTGCGATCTTCATTTACATTAATATAATATGCCATTTTTTTAATTAAATATATGTTGAGTTTTAATTACTTTTTAACGATACGATGAGCAATGATGTTCATTATGAGTAATAACAAAAGTCTCATTTACTTAAACGATTTATAATAATTGTTTTGTTCGTATAAGCCATTTGGCCAAATATAAAATAATGAATCAAAAGAGAAAGTTTATTTTATTCGTTGACAAAAATAACAGATTTTACATATGGCTTTGGTACTTATTATGCAAAACCATGTTGATTTATTTTAACAATAAACTATTAACCTTGTGACACTTACTTCGCTTACAGCATCTTTTATAGATACTCAATGTCCGTTAGTAATTTAACGTTCGCGAAAATGCTTGAGAAAGAGGTGAATAATCCAGAATTTTTCAATGCGTCAAACTCATATTTCATTTACACCATTAATTGTCAAATAAAATAATGAAGGATAAAAAAAATAAATAAGAGAAATTTGGATAAAATATTCTGATATATTTACAATCAATTAAATTGATTGATTCAAAAATAAACATTTCTGATGATTATTATAATAAATTGATGCAGTTCTTTCACCTACACGCAAATAACTTATAGGTTTGAAATTTTTATTCTCATGTACCATATCAATTTTCGCAATCATTAATATTGCAACACCTATATTTAAATATTTCAAATACATTTCCAAAAAAGCATGGACATACAGGTACTGCACACATTCACGCAATACGTAGAAATCAACGCGCTCACAAAAGCGCACTATACGAAAAATAAAATTGATTTCAAGACCATAGCCCGCGCACGGCAATGAGAGCAAATAACGAAGTGAGCGAGCCGGAGAGACAAGTGGCGATTTCAATCGGATTCCGATATAGAAAAGGCAAGGGCGTAGGTGAATTTCTTTGGCCTTGCGGCCACACATAAGCGCAAACGCGGCCCGCCAGGATTTTTGTGGAACGCGCTCTCACACACACATACACACACACACATGTGTACACGTGCGCGCAGCAGCTCCTGGCACTTCACTTTCCAAGTTGCGACCATGAAGACCATACCAAAGCCAAGACAGAGAGAGAGAGAGAAAGAGAGACCCGAGTGAACGCGTGCGCGAGCCACCGCGAGTTCCGGAACCAGACGCCTGTTTTCTCTCTCTCTCTCTCTCTCTCTCTCTCTCTCTTTCTTCGCGCGTCTCGGTATAATGGAATATATATAAGCCCGAGTAACCGCGGCATTTCGAGCATTTTTAGCCTAATTGCCACCCGCAGACGATGGTAATGCGTTTTTTTTTTCTTCTTTGCCGTCGACGAATATTAGAAGGCAATGACTCTGTATATAAGTTAGGCGCGAAGGACTTGAACTTGAATTTTAGATATAATGGGCTACCGATGGATATCCGGGGAATAGGAGATTAATGCCGAATGGGTATATATACATATATATGTATTTACGTTCCGAGCACTACGGCGGTGCAGCATATGTCTCGGTGCGGGAATGGCTGCTGTAGGCGGATACGATGTCCTTGCTGATATTTCGCTGAAGGAGAAATGCGGGAATCACTTTTGATAAGTATGCGTGGCCGCTAGTAATTAAAGACTTGCCATAGGAGTGAGAATTATTTATCAGGAAATATATAAGAGCGGCGATTACTTTACTTAAACATACGTACTTTATGGCTGTGCGATGTGAATTGTAAAAAAATAAAATAAATTCTTCTCTTGTTATTTGCATGGAGGAAAACTGGAGACGAGAACCGTGTCGCGAAAAGGATGCTTTTTGTGCATAGCATATGCAATATTATAATTGGATCAAGTGACCAACAATCTGCAGTATTATTACTTTTGTACATGCAGCTCTTTTAAAGAATCGCGTGGGTTTTGTAAACTATATACCCTGTACAAGTGAAATATACAAATTTGAGCATCTCATTAAATATCATCGACTTAAATGATATTAAGAACAAAAAAAAATGATAAGTGCAGTAACAATGTGAAATTCTCCGTACGTTATGCACAAAACAGGGTATACTTTGCAATGAACCTTAATAAGCACGTACACGAAACGTATCAATTCGTCGGCTCGTATAATAAAAGCGCGCAAAAACCAACATATGCATGTCTATATATACATAAAAACACGCATGAAAAATTTTTAATATATAAGGACTCGAGGAGAAAATATTTGGAATTCCCCGGCCATAAAATAACCACAGCCGCGGCTCCGCATTTAATAATATACACATTATTAAAGTGTCGGAGTAATACGTTTACGGCTCGCTCTTCATCCTCATTCGCGACGATCATCGCCATCATCCTTATAACGCCAGTTATAATAAATCAGCCGGTCATTAATGATGCACCGCATTATAGCGTCCACCGAAACTCCACACATAGAAAAAAATCACGCAAATACTGCAGCAGCTTACCGATTGATCTGCCAATTCTTATTATACATATATAGCGTTAAATAAAGAGTTCCGCTATATGGACACAAGGAAATAGGTTATATATATATATATATGGTGTGACAGCTGGTGCATGCTCACACGCCCGTGCGGGCGACACAATGAATATTTATAAGGTTCGAGACGATATTCACGGCAATTCGGTCGGGACATACAATTGCTGTTGCAACAGATTTCGGGAAAATTGTCGCGTGGAGACATTATACACGCGCCGACGCCGCCGATGACGCCTCGCGAACGATGGCCTAACGGCCGAAAGTAAAGTTGCTGCGGCGCTTACGTGGCGCACACGCGGCTGCAACCGTATTACGCGCTCTCCAGTTATGTATTAACTCCCGAGCTTTGTGATACGTGTATGTGTGTGTGTGTGTACGAGTTTTTCGAAAAATAATTGAGCGAAGTATTTGTATACTCGCACATGGAAATGATTAGTTGATAGAAGAGAGAATTGAAGGAATTGACGTTATACTTAATAACCGAGTCGATTGTCCATGTATTATTATAGGGGGTAAGAAATCTTTTACAATTGTAATCGGTTTTTGGAATTTACGAAAGGAAAATTATAATTGAATCGATAAGTCGTATTTCTCGAAGCCAAAGATGTATAAGATAATACAGATACATTAATCTCTCTTTCAAATTTGCATCGATAAAATATATATATATAGATATGAATTGTGATCATTCGCAGCTTTTGATGTAGAGAAAACGTTGTATATATATATATATATATATATGTGTGAGCGTACAAATAAGTCTTCGACTATATTATCTGTCGCATTCATCGGACTTGAAGAAATCGTCGAACACTAGAATCTGTATAAGGAATAAATAATAAAAATAAACTATGATATGTATAGCTTTGGAGTATCCAAGTGTATAATATACGTAAAAATTCACCAAGTGCGGAATAATCATTCTATGTGAATCCCGACCCAGATACGAATTCTTCTTGTCTTTTAAGCGTTGCGATAGATATAATGCAGTAAGAAAAATCTATAAAGGAGTTTAGATACAGCAGCTATGAATTATACTATATTAAACATGATAAACTGACATACAACAAAAATTGGACAAATATTATATTAAAAATAATAAATCAGCATAATTAGGCCTTTGACAAAATTTTGAGCTGGATCGTGATAAAACATGCTGTAACTATACGTAAAATGATATTAACCTCACTATATAAACGCTTGCGAACTTTCTTTTCGTGTGCAGCGCGCGCACTTATTAAAAAGTACGTTAAAAGGTGCAGGTGCAAGTTGACCTTCGATAATCAAAAGCTGCCGTCCAAATTCTCACCGAATATACTCTGATAATTCAGCTCGTTATTTACTTAATTGAAACTTTTATTGAATAATAAAAGAGTCGTTTTTTTGTTCAATGCCTTTCTATCGTAAATGCGTAATTATTAAACTATATCAAGATAATTAAACGCTGGGTCTATATAAAAATTAACTTTTAAAGGGGCAATTTTAAATGTATTATTTGGCATTATTTATGTACGACGATTCACCAAGAATTATCCTATCACTGATGGAAAACAGTAAGACTGTCCAAAGGTTTGTGTATGTGGAACCAAATTCAAATTCTATTTGGTTCAAGGTATTCGAATACGTTTACATGTATCACATTTCAATACTATTCCTAAACAGCCGGAACTTATAATCTTATACTCGCGAGTATAAATATGTATACATAATAGGAAAAATCCAATTGCTGTATTAAACTTTCGAATTTTATTTTAAAATTTTAGAAGATTATTTCCTACCGCAGGAACTTTTTTATTTGTCATATTTATTATATCGATATAATATAAAGCAAATTATTAGGTGTACAACTTTGCTTCCGCCGTTTTTCGATAGATGGCTGCAGCGGTAAGTGCCGGTCGAAATAGGCAGGTTAAAAATTTCATACAGTAAGCTTGGACATCTGTCAACATAACGATAGCAGCACATAAGTGAATTTGTGTTTGCATCAAAAGTGTATTCTCGATCGAAGATGTCAGTTTTCGAGCCAAATTCTCGTCATTTGCGGGAAGTGTTGATTTTCTGCTTTCATTTGAAGAAAACTGCGGCTGAGGCTCATCGAATGCTCTCAAGTGCTTACGGTGACGCTGCTCTTAGTGAAAGAACGTGTCGTGAGTGGTTTCAACGCTTTAAAAGCGGTGATTTTGATGTCGAGGACCGGCATGGCGGCGGAAGAGAAAAAATTTTCGAAGATTCCGAACTG